>CAMOHE010035924.1:0-86343 GCA_946598075.1 Artocarpus hirsutus
GTAATATCAATATTAAATTATATAAATACTATTATAATAATTATAAATATAAAATATAGCTAAATATGTTTAATACAATATTTTATTTAATGTTAATATTAATATAAATACTAATATATTATTAAGAATTATATTTTTATTATTATTTATATTCATATCAATATATTATATATTATATACAACACTTTAATATTAATATATTGTTAAATAATAATTCTATGATTATTATAAATTAATATTTTTATATAATATAAAGAAAGTATTATATTGATATAAAATAATAATTATTTAATAATAATGATATTAATTACATTAAATATTCATATTAATATTAGTATTAAATTATATATAATATTATTTTATTATTTATATTTATATTATTATTATTATTATTTAATATTAGTACTAATATATTATATTGACACATTTAATGTTAATACTATAAATTATTTTGTCAATTATACAAGATTCTTATATACAACCAAATACAGTAATGTTTTATTTCTAGAAATCTAGTAGAAGATTTTTATATATAACAAAACGTAAAAATCTTAGTTCCTGTGAATCATATTCCCTACCATCATTTTCTCAAAAATATGATTCTTATTAATTACTACATACCAAACACCCTTAAGTTTTAGCGCTCAACATGTATCATTTCCAACACAAATAAAAAAGTGTTCAACACGTACGTCGAATTTTCAATCTGTACTTTCATTTCCCACGTAAAATGTCTTATTCGTTGCACAATGCAGGACAATGATGCAAAACTTCAGCTTCTGAAAGTGGACAGATATAACGACCGAGTTCCAAGTCTAACATTGTTCCTTTAACGGATATAGATATATAAATATACGTAAAATATCCAGATATTAACTTCATGTTTGTCCTGCTATATATATATATATATATATAGAAAGCGGCTTCTACTCAAAACTGTATATATGTACACTCGTATATATGTACATGTATTCAGTATTATTTTTCAGACCTTTCATCATATCGATCAGAAAAGCTTCAACGTTGTTCTTTTTTCATTTTTTTTTTTTTTCATTTTTCCTTGTTTATCTCTGAACTTTTTATAAATGTTTTGGCAGTTATTTGATGGTCATGCTAGCTCTGAATCCGGCCATGTACCGGGATATTTATGAATATTTTATATATCTATGATGCTTAACTCAATTCTTGTCATTCTCTGTGGCTTTGTTCTTAAAGATAAATGAGGGGCCAAGCAAGGAAACCTGACGGCCGCCGAACAGGAAGATGAAGAAGACAAGTTTTGCCGAGATTAGAAAATGTAGCCCTTAACTCAACTTTTCAATAAAACATATCCTCTTAAAGTTTTGCTCCTTTTAAGTTAATATATAAAGGGAGAAAGATTTTATATTGTTTAAGGAGACAATTTTTTTGTTATTAACAAAAAAAAAAGAGAATTTTTGCAGTGTTTAAAAAAATCATATAAATGTTTATACTCACTAATATGCATTCCTCTAGCTGGATTTCTCAGGTAAAATTAGACAACATGGTGAAAGTTAAAAAAACAAAGGATTATTTTACACTTATAAGAACTACAAAATTTTAAAGTTAAATTGACTTTTTGATGGGTGAAAAATATCATTTAATTATGAGCACATTACACTAGTATATATTCTTATCTTCCTCACTTGTGTTTTCTTTTTTAGTTTCCTTTCTGTTTTAAGTATTCTGAATCATACTCATTCTAAAGAAAAAAGCCTCATACTCATGTCCTTTGATGTCTAGGACTTGATTGTTCTTCATGAGTTGCTTAACTAGCGTTTGGTTGATGATGACTATAATGGTGAGTATGTAATTGATGTAGCAGAAGCAAAGCACAAACTAGTAGTCTGTTGATTCGCAGAATACCAAAAAACGAGGAGTAAGGAATTCGTTGATTCAAATGAATACCGAAAAATAAGCAAAAAGTGGAGAATGCTCCTCTAAAATTTTATTAATAACTGAATGAATAAAATAACAATCTAGTCTAGCCTACTTATAGAGTTCTATAATTAAAAAGAAAAAAGAAAGTAAAAATAATCCTAAAATTTGGAATAAAAAGCTTATCAAATAATGGAAAACAAAACAAATAATTAGAAGGGTTTTGAAATTCAAATTTCATCACAACAGGAATGTTCCTTTCTTCAACTCTTCGGCCAGCTAGTCGACCGGCAATAGGCAAGTCCGATCAACCGGGTGACATCATCCTGCAAACGCGTTGCATTAGTCTTGCCAACCTAGAGAAGATTCGACCTCGAATCTAAAACCTTTGAATCACCTACAAATGGAACCAAGTGTTTGACATTGAAAATATCCATAGTGCTAACATTAGGCGGGAAGCATAACCAGTAGGCATTGCGATTGATCTTCTTAAGGACTTCCAATGGACCAATTTTCCAAGCCTTCAACTTATTGTACTCATGAACTAGAAAACGATTCATTGTCAAAACAGCCCAAACAAAAGCTCCAACTTTAAACTACACAACTAAGAATGACAACAGGGTAGAATTGGTGTAGGGTAGGCTTCTCGTCAACCCGCCCCATAAACAAAAAGAAACCCAGCCCCGCCCTATAAACCCACATATATTGGTGAGTGATGATGCGGTTTCCTCGTATTATCCAGTTAATATTTAAATAATAAAATAAATAATTAATTAATTAATTGACACATCTATATAGGACTATAAGTTAAAAATAAAAGAAAATTATTTTCTTGAATTTTATAGATATTATGTAGTATAACATTATACTTAAAATTATATATATTATAGCGTATTATATATAATAGATTAATTTAAAATATAACATAAATTAAACGTGATGGATAAACGGGGAATAGAGTCTAGGACCTTTATACTCATCATTGCCTGTAACCCATGACAGGTTACACTATTAATCAGTTTACAATTTTAACCTGTTTATAAATGGGTTTTTCTTGCATGTTTAAGACATATCTTCGCAGGTAAAATTACAATCCCTATCCACAACCTGATGGTGACAGTGATGGTGACGGTCACTCGGGCTCATCCAGTAGTGGGGTTTGCTGGGAAGCATGGCACTAGGTACGAAATCAATGTGATGATTGTCCCATAACAGAGGTAGACCCTCGAGAAGGTTTTCTAGAAATGCATCCGATAATTCTTGGATCAAAAATTGAATTTCGAAAGGCACAACCTTAGGTGGCAGAGAAATAGGAGGATTTATGGCCGATGTCATAAGGGCATAAACGATGCCCGCTTCTTGCATCACGGCTCCAAACGTGGAGCATATAAGAAATAGCTTAGATTTAGGCACAGGTGTTGTCAGCTTTGGCAAGGCTATTGACCAGAAATGAAGGGGCGGTCAACCAAGGCAACAGCTAGTAGTTGTCCCGGCGGTTCCTTTGACGGGAGGAGAGTGATCTTCTTATGCTCAAAGTGGAAACTATAAGTATTGGTCTTCTTGTCATGGATGAGTCTTCCCATCATGAATGACGTGACGATCGCACTGCGACAGACGTCCGAAAAGAAGAAAACATGTATTCATTTGCTTTTGGATTGTACCTAAAAGGCTTCCCAGCAATAAAGATATCTTCAATCCTTTTAAGCCTATGATCCTTGGCATGTGTGGTTAACATGAGACTTTGGTTGTATTTCTAATAAATTATAGTAAGTGTGATAATTATAATGACTATGAGAGTTGGGCTGAAAGAAATCTTTCAAATATTGCCAAAAAATAATTTAAATATATAATATTCATTGATATTATTGTATGTTTAATTGCTCTGCTTTTATGCTCATCCACATTTTGAGGATTATTATTGGCACAATTACCATTTATTAACTAACATTGTAATGATTGATAATAAGTATGTCACTATGTGTTTAACTTTGCTTATTCTTATACATATATATATATAGTACTATTTTTCAACGTGTTATAGAATATGCTAAAAGAAAAATAAGGAATCTTTCTACCTCTGAATTTTTTTTCTTTTAATTTTGTGTTATTAATTCTTTAGAAGATATCCCCTTTCAAAAAAAAATCATTAGAAAACCGTCCCTCTTTGGTTTAAATTTAAAGTAAGAAAGGAAGTGCAGAAATATTGTAGTGTGTATTAAATACATAAGTCTCCATATATACTCAAAACATGGCATTTTTCTACGATTTTTCAAGCGGCGTAGAATTCGATTTGGGTTGCATTTGCCCAGATATATATGGCCCACACCCATGGGTGAAAAAGATGATCCATATGAGAAATATCACTTTTGTGACATTGTTTTTCGATATTATTATTTGATGAGAATTTTAAAACATACTACTTTTAAAAAGTATAATTAATCAAAGTATTTTAAATTTGGGTAGAAAACAAGCGTTATTTAAGTTTATTTTAGCCTTTTTAGCTTAGAGAAATGAAATGAATCAAAGGAAAAAAATAAGTATTAGAACACAATAGTGATAGTTAAAGAAGTAGCATATACATAATTTACTCCAAAAAAGAGAATTGGACTTTTTACAAATAGCTAAGCTAACATCGAATGGTAAAGATATAGCAAATAGTTCCAAATATTACAAAAAGAAAAACAAAAATTGATATCATTAAAATAATTACTACATAATTATGCATTGCAAAATGTGAAATTATTATTATACTTACCATATAATTTTGCTGTATTTATAATCATAAAAAATTTTCTATATTTTAAATCTACCATAAAAGTTTGTTACACAGTGTAATTTTCTCCGAAGAGACCACAAAAATGAAAAAGTTAAAAAGAAGAACCAAAACTTGTCTTGTTATAATAATAATAATATATAATAATAATAATAGACTTGACTTGTTATGGGTCGTGCATTTAAGTAACGATGGGATTAGTTTTCTGCTCAAGGAACGATGGAGTTGATTTGAAACGATTCGCGGCTGTTACATGAAAAAAACAAATTTGGGTATAATAAGCCAATTTTGGTTTCTTCGGGCAATGTTGTGACTTGGCCTTGCGCACCACTTCATTTGCAATTTGCTAAGTACAATTCCTAACAAAGTACGTAATTTAGCGACTCCGTTTTCGTATCTGCGCTACGTGATAAGAAAATTGGACTAATTTATGGAGGTTTTATGTTATCCGAATGCTAAATATTATGCCCCAATAGTCAAAAGGTCGGTTTACCCTAGAAAAAGTGGCATATACACGGACACATATATATTCATCTTGCCAAAGGTTGGTCAAATTTTTGAAATTAATTAATATATTCTTATACACATAAAGCTCTGGATTAGGTAATAGTTTCTGTACAGACGAATAACATGTTGCCATACTGATAGAGTTGAGATCAATCATGAAATGTATTGTCGTGCTTTATCTTTATTTTCTTAAAAAAATTGTGCTTTTCCTTCTAGCATTAATTGTTATGTCAAAAGATTGCTAGCTTTCGTTTTGATTAATTTTTTTATATTAATAATTATTTGTAATAATGATTGAAGGAAAAAATTAAAACCAGTATTGTAATTTGTAAGATTCTTTTAAGTACTGCCATAAAAATAAAAATAAACCGTCCTTCTATGATCTATAAAAAGCTGTCTAAGGATGAGCGACAAGTCTTCTAATGTAAGGTGTCCTACGCCATCTTTTGCGCCTTTAATTAGTTTAACTAATTAATATATATCTCTTATCGTATAAGTGGCTATTTAACGTGTACCGACCAACATCATAAAAATCACTTAACAAATTTAATTAAAAAACCAGACATCGATCTTTGTTTGACATGTTATGCCTTTTATTTATTCCGCGCACTAAATATTGCATGCATAGGTTATTTATAATTTACTGAGAAATCAAAATTAATTACCAAATATTTAAATATATATATCTACAAAATGTCAAAGAAATATATAAATTATTCATATAATATATTCTGTGATCAAACCACAATCAATGAATAATGACCCACTAATATTTGGTTTATCTAGCACTGTTCATCAACATCTGAGTGGGCTCTCACAAATTGATGATTATGGTCTTGCATCAACAAAATATTGCTCATTTTGTACGTACGTGCGTGAGTTTAAGAAATTATTATTGTTACAAATTTATCTTCTACATGATGGAGCAGGCATTAGGGTTTTCGTCGCTGAACATCTCAGTGTAGCGGTCGTCGACGGTGGTCTCGTTGACGGTGGCGGTGTCGGAGACTTTCCTGACCATGTTGGGAGGGGCCTTCTTGTCGTAGGCCTGAGCCACGTACGGATTGGGGACCAGAGTGTACGGAACGTAAGGCCACATCTCCACCTTCTTCTTTGTAGACTGCGCCGCCTTCAACACCTTCTTTGGCTCCACGTACCCCGTCACTGTCGCCTTCTGCTGTTTCAAATCCACGTCCACCGATTTAGCCCCTGTAATATACGTTTCCATGCATTAATAATTAATAAGAGAAAAAATAATAATAATTTACACTAATTATTGTCGACAATATGCAGTGTATATATATTGTGTCTGTTTGGTATAAATCTTATAACAGAAAAATATAATTTAATAAAAAGATTTGAACTCTGATTCGAACTCGCGAAAAAAAACGACACCATTATAATTTATATTGTAATATACCTTTGACACCGGAGAGGACACTCTTGACCTTGCGAGCGCAACCCTCACAGTCCATCCTGACTTTGAGGGCAACAGTTTGCATTTGCTTCCTTTTCTTGCCCTTTTTCGAACTTAGTAAATTTGAGAAGTACTCCAGAGTACCTTGAATTCCCATTTTTTTCTCTCTTTTGGGTACTTTTGGGAGTGGCGATAAGCAGTGGTCAAAGACACAATGAGACAGATCACATATATATATATATAAAGGGAAAAAAAAAAACTTGGCTTTATGTAGAAACTTGGGTAGAGATTGAACACACGGGAGATATAATATATGAAAATTACTAGTGAACGGGAGATTGGTGCGACGAATTTATGAAAAAGGACTAGTACTAGTCCAAAGTACTTTTTGTCTAAAATTTATGTATAAGGAATAGGAATCAGAACAGAGCTAATTTAAAGGAAAAGAGATCAGCAATTATGAGTCACAAGAAGGTAGCTAGGAGACAATACACACTACTTGGGATCTTGCTGTCTCGTGCGGATTTTATAGTGACCAAAAAGATAGCCAAACAAAAAGTTCAACAACAATAATTGAAGTAAAGGATGTCCTAGAAATTGCAAGAACCTTCCCCGAAAACCCTGTGGATTCCCTTCTTTAAAGCTCCTATTTTGTAGTAGCCCACTTTGTCTGCCCCACTCCCATCCCCTATATATATACATATATATATATATATATGTATATAGACCAGCTCCCCTCTTCTATCTCTTATCTAAGCAATTGACCACGACCACATGAAAAGATATATAAATATATATTGAATTAGTTGACATAAGCATCCGTTATTGAACGCACTGTCTAAGCCTTTTTTATGTATGGTTCTCACAATTTTTATTATAGTATTTTTTTTATAAAATTTAAATTATTTTTACTTCAAACCATAAAAGAAAGTTTTAAACCGCTTTTCTAAACCGATGCTAAAATTGGTATTCACCAAAACTTGTTTTGCCCTCCAAATCTCATCACGAGTTGCACAAGAGAGAGGAGGAAGAGTTCAATGCTTGGGGTACACGAAAGTAGAAAGTAGGAAAAACAGTTCTTTAATTGGGTAAAGCTTGAGAGCAACACCGGTGAAAAAAAAGCCCGTCCAAACTTTGAAAATTTTTCCATACAAAATGTACATTGTTTATATTATTGCCTCGTGACTGGATTTGATGGCACCAGCAGCTCATGCCACGTAACGTTTGATCAATGGGACATGGTTGTTGGGGCATGTCAACGGTTGATAGGCCAGCCACGTGGCTACCAGAGATTTTAATGGAGCTGGTAACTTCCATTTTGTATTCTTGTGAAATTGCTTGGCTGACTGGGTTATTGATTGGGCGGTGGCACTGTGGAAATTTTTTTCCTTTTTCCTTTTTGCTTTTTCCTTTTTCTTCCTTTTTTTTTTTTAAAGAAAGAAAGAAAAGAAAAAATAAAAAGTTGTGATGAAGACAGAGAATAAACAAAGCCAGATAATGAGTGTGGCTACTGTGACAGCTGGCAACCAAGAAGTTCGAAAATGAGCATATTTTAAAGCAATATGATCAGATTAAGTTTTTTAAAAAAGTTCCTAGCTAGCTTGGCTTTTTCATGACTCTCCTCTTCATGAAAACGAAGTTTTAATTTTTATTTCTTTCTTTACATTTTTCCCCCCTGTGTTGGAGTGTTCTATAATAGAATGCATATTTGTAGTCGATATCTCCCACTAATTTTCTTGGTATATAAAGTAATGCAAGTCATTTCGCTTTACACCAAAAAAAAAAAAAAAAACAAAACAAAAAAACAAAAAACAGGAAAAGAAAACTGTCGTGCCAACATCATTGTCGAGGGCCCTTGGATCTTAATTTTATGAGTAATATCAGAAGTGATTTGAAGCTTGCAAAATTCAATAATGAGCTCTTATTCCATTTGGACTTTATATGAATAACTAGTAATTACACGTGCTATGCACGTGATTAGTTACGTAACTTCTACTTAAATTTAGTAAAAATAACTTATATGGCATCTTATTGGGGGTAATGTCAATTCAAATTATAAATTACGTTATTTTATTTGAAATTATTCTTCTCAAACGATGATTATTTTACTTGTCCCTTCTAATTCTCTCTTTATACATTTATTTTCCTTTTTTTCTTTCATTTTTTCTACCTTCTTTCTTCTCATATGTCCATACTTTTTCCCATTTTCTGAGTCATTCTTTTTTCAGCTTTGTTCATTCCTTTTTTTTAATAATTTCTTTCCTATACGTTCTTTCTTTATATTTTATTGATTCTTTAGCTTCTAATTATCTTTTCGTTTTTCTTATCTTTTCTCCATACTTTCTCTCTCATGCTTCTTTTTTCTTATTTTCCAATGCTCTTCGTATTTGCTTCTCTTCCTTATTTACCTTTTCAATTTGTTCCCTCTTTTCTATTTCATTATTTTAAACCAAAAAAAGAAAAAGAAAAAGAAAAAGAAGAGAGGCTTGCAAATAGAGAAAATTACATATTGTGCCATACTTTTAAAAATAATTTATGTTCATTCTACACTTAAAAAAGTCATACCATACTATTACCCATATTATTTGTTTAAGTTGTGGCATATTAGAATTTTTTTTTGTTACTTATAAAAGTAAATTTTAAATGTTGGTATTTATAATAAAAATTCTCCTTGCAAATAATATGTGCAAAAATTACTTATATTTTTTTTTTATAACCTAAAACCTAACCCTACTACCCATACTCTCCACCGCTTAACATATAAACGCCCAAAAAAAAAAAAAAAAACCTACTTGTAAATGCAGAAACCAAGATTTAAGAAAGAAAGAGAAAACGTTTAAAAAAAAAAAAAAAAGCATCAGACGATTTTCACGCAAAGCAGACAAACACACAGGAGCTGATTGAAAACAGCAAAGCAAACAACTGTTGATTGAGAATCAAAGCAGACAAACAAATAGGCGTCATCGTGCCTCATATATAAGAGAAAGATGTAGCTTAATAAATTGATTGACGAATTTTCCGAGTGACAAATTCTCCCCTTCTTATCATAATTTAGAAAGCAGGATTGTATATGATATACAAATAAAAAAAAAGTAATATAAAATATGGGGTAAATTTTACAAATTCTTCTAAATTATATTGCTTGTGTTAATATGCGCCTTAAACTTTAAAATGTATATATTGTGTCCCTTGAAGCACAATATTTCTCCAAGTTCACCCTTGAACATTAAAAACATTGCTTTCGGATGGAATTGTTGAATTTTCGTTTGATGTAATATTATATATGATATTTAAAGGTTAATGTAAATATCCTTTTTCACTTCAAATGAATTAATTTGACGTTAAACTCTCATATATTTTGTCTTTCTAGTACTTACTTAAAAGCAAGAAAAAGACAGAGGAAAAGTAAATGACTACCATAATTCAAGTTGATTCTTTGAGAGTTTTGAATAAATTGATAAATTTATCATTTTAAAAAAGAGCAACATGTATTATTTTATCTAAAAAAACACATTTTAAAGTTCATAGGGTGTATATATAAAAGTATCATAGTTTAAGAGTGAAACAAATACATTTTAAAATTTAAGATATTTTGACACAAATAATATAGTTTAGGGATAGCTCATAAAAATTGTCTTAAAATATATGCTTGATGAACGTGGATCAATTTGGCCTAAAAAGGTGCATATATATAATATGATATACATAAAAAAAATTGTATCTGATTATCTCCATCAGTCTCCAAATTATTAGCCATTGGTTCTTCTTCATGAATTAATTTGAGATTAATTAGAAGAGATGATATTAAAATTAATGAGAAAAACATCACATTTTGTTATCATGTATTAACTACAAATACTTGACGTACTCTAACAAATAGATAGGGAAATGTGCAAGTATATTGCAGAATTATACTGACAAACTAGGCAGTAGAAAAATCTTTTTTAATAGGCTTAGCTTGGTTTCATTGTGTCGGTCGCGCCACACAATGTCGTTGTCAAAACACAAGCCACGTACCACGAGTGAAGTTACTGCCCAATATCTATATCATGCTCTAATAAACGTCCACGTGTCCTTGTTCTATCCCCCATACCTTGGCCCTGGTCTTCACCAATAATTGTACTGAAAAATTATGTCAGTGTAGTTTCAAGTCTTAAATAACATTGTTTTAAAAACTAAGAAAATAACATATTCTTTAAATATTTGAATTTTTATTTTTATTTTTATTTTTTCTTTTTTTTTTCTCTGTTTTATTTTTGTTTTTTTTGTTATTTCTAAACTGCTTTGTATTTATTTTTATATCATTCTATACAAAAATTGATTTTGTTTTAGTTCAAATAAGTAATTTACTAAACATGGTTATATTTTGATCCATTTATTTTTTATTCTCAATTAATGATAGCATAATTCTTTTCCTCTCTAATTTTCATATAATATTCGTAATTCCTATTCCATATATGATCAAGTTCAAAAATTGTGCAACATCTTAAGGGTGTATGTAGTGTACTTCAAATTAAGATGAAAATAAGAAAGGAAGATTGTTGCTTTTTGCTATTTAATTATAATAATGTTTTTACTTACCAATTACCATCAAATTAATGGGTTGTGCAGCGGGCTTTTCATTCTTTTCCTCCCGAAGATGCACCCAAGTTCGATGTTGGGAATCCTTAATCAGACGTCCTGTCCAGTGAATGAATTGTGCGTTGTTGGATCGGTGGTAATGTGCATGTTATTCAAATAGATCAGGTCAGGCCATTTTCATTTCATGGATAGACCTCGAAATTTTTTCTTTCAAAATTACATATTTATATCATACTTTAAAAAATGTGTGCATTTATATTACACTTAAACAAAAATTACATCATGCTATCACTTAAATAAAATTTACATCACGCTATCTCTTATATTACTTTTTAAAATCATTAATATAAGTTGTTTAAATTTTTTCTTAATAAATTAACCATTTTAAATAAACAAATCTTAATACTCTTTTCAACTCTTCCTTTCACTACTCTCTCCTATCTATCATAATATTGTTTCAGCCGCATAATAAATTTATAAAATGTGAGACATTTATTAAAAAAAAATAAGTTTAAAAAATTACATTTATAAAAAGTTCCCTTCTTTTGGAATATATGCGATGAGCATGGATGGGCGATGATGCGGATGATTATTCTCTCATTCCCCGGAAAAAGAACATGAATTTACTTATAAAATTAGGGATGGCCTCACATTATAAGAAACCTTTAAAAAAGTATTGTCAGTTCGTACACTATGTTATTGATTCTGGGTTAAAGCAAGTACATTTATGAGTTACTGATATACTTTTGATGAGTTTACATGTCACAAGCAAGTGATTTTTTATTTCAACAATCTTATTCAACTTTATAGTTATAATTTTATTATTAATGAAAAAATAAGACCTTATTTAAAAAATATACTATTACTAAATTAGAGTCTATAATTTTTTAAATAATAGAGTTTTAATTTTATAAAAATGAAAAAGATTTTTTTATTTATTTACCAAAAAAGTAGTAATTACATTGAAAAGACACTTATCAAGTTTAGTGAAAACTTAAAAAAAAAAATTGAGTAACTTAAAAAAAAAAATTTGAGTTTCCTATTACAATTCTAAAAGATAATTAAACATTAAAAAATTATTAATGATTCATGTCAGGGAATTCTTTTATTTTTCCTTACAATCTCATTACCTTGTTGTAGTTTGATAAACATGGCCTAAGGGGATAAAGACTATCACAAATAGGATTAATAAAGTAAAACAACCCATTTTTATTCTATCATCCATCCATTGCTTCAAATATTTTCCTCTTAATTCCTAAGATTCCAACCCTTTTTCATTAAAAAAAAAGAGAGAGAAGAACAACAAGCACGTGTATAATAATTGACAATCATAGGGATAGAAAGAAGAAGATTAGTCTAAGTAAAAAGTCAGAGACACCAGTTTTGAGTACTTTGACACAATGGACCATATTGGAGAATGCAACATGAATAAAATTCCATCTTTAGAGTGGAACTGCAGTATTACGATGTACATGCATCCTTTTTTTATAATCATTATATAGTGAAAAGAAAACCATTTGAGCTAAACTGCGTATAGTTGCAAGTTGCAACCAGATGAGACTACAAAAATTTCAATAAATAAAATTGTTTTCAAGTGATCTTGTTCTGATATATGATATCATTCTTCAGCTTTATTTTTATATGAGGTAGTTTTTTAGATCTTATTTCTATAAGATCGTATTCAAGTCTTATTCGATGGTTGAAAAATAAAGTATCTGCGTAAAAAATAGAAGGAAAAAAATTATATTCATCTAGTCTTGCGTCTTTAGTCTTATTTTTATTATTTTATAATTTACATTTATAATGACCTTAGGACAGGCCCCTCCCACCTCATCGCAAAGTGCCAACTGCACACTGGCTAAGGCAGAATCTAACATGTATAATTGCCCACAAGAAACAAGAAGTAGGCTTGCTTTTTATTTTAGGCACTATCTGACTGAAAAGACTGTTGAAAGATCACGCGCACTCCCAAATGCAATCACTACTGATTATTTGAAACTTGAAACTGCTCTCTCCCTCTCTCCTCTCAAACCATTAACTTCGGGTATGCTATATTTTTTGAAATTATGATCTAAAACATCGAAAATTGAAATGATAAAAGAGGAAGGATGATAAAAGAAAAAAAAATTAGAAAATTTTAAAAAAAAAAAGATGAGAGAATTTAACAAAATAAAAAGAATTTTTTTAAAATAAAAAAGAAAACCCAAAAAGAGAAGATAAATCTAGGGAAAGAAAACTTGAGGGGTAAGATCTCCCACGTGTCAGCCAATAGGTAATGGGCAATTTGGGCATTGGCTTTTTTGACATGACGAAAGTAGTGTGTTTGATAATTTCAGTTCAAATAAAAGCTTTTGATTGTTAAATTAAAAGCTTTTATATGCTATAATGTCAAAAAAAATTAAACTATAATGTATAATTTCTTAAATCTGACAATATTTTAAACAAGATTACTTCAAACTGCCTTTGTAAAACACCCTGAAAAGATAAATGCCTCAAATAGAAGTTTAATTTGGAAGTTAGTTGATAATATCAGATTCGAGGGAAAATTATTTAAAAAAAAAAATAGAAGATGGGCATATTATATTAACCATGGTGTCCTTCAGGATTAGTCATCCAAACAGAACAAGTTTTATTACATTAAATAACGTCGTCTACATTTGGCTGATGATTGACACAATAATTAAGGATTTCCTTGATGTTTTCAACAATACAAAAATTAAGCGTACGTCCACCCATTTTGTCTGGAGCCAGACTAACACTTTATACTTCAACAACAATTTTAGAATTAATTGTACTCATGGTTTTGGCCTAAGGGTCATCCCGTGTATACAAAGAGTGCTAGATACAGATTTTCATTATAGTTCCTTTCTCAATTGCCACTTTATTTTTCTTTTTTCTTTTTTTTTACATCACTTTTTCATACAAACCTATTTATTAACAAGTCACTTGTTTTGAACAAAATTACAAGAGTGCCATCCCCCTCTAATCCCTTGCAAGTCCCACATTTACTCTTTCTTTTTTGGCCATCAACTAGACATGCTTAACGCCTGTTCCAGATTTCTGGCAAAGAGTGGGAAAGAGAAAGAGAGAAAGCCTTACAAGTGGGAGAGAGATCATTTATTCATACACACATATCGCTTATTAGACGATTTTTGCATTGTGATTTTCTTGACAACGAACGAGAGGACTAGATTGAAGTAGAACCAAACAAATTATTGTGTGTCTTTTTTAATTTTTATTATGACTATTGCCAAGTTTTTTTTTTCTTTTTTTTACAGACTATTGCCGCACATCTTTCCTTTAATGCCAATATATATATATGTATGTGTGTGTATATATATACACACACACATATAATTCTTAAAATTAGATTGAAGTAGGTTCTTATAATTTGTAATTTTTTTATTTAATTTTTTTTGTGGATTATTTTTTTTTTTGGCTTTTGGTATTGGGTTTTTTTTATAACGTCTTTTTTTCGTTCAGTGGTTTTGTTTTTTTTTTTTTTTTTTGTTTTTTTGTTTTTGCAATATGTATCTTAGCTCCATTTAAAATATTAACAAAACAAGGGTAGCTACTAACGTGGAAGGGATTAAAGAGGGGATGACACTCTTTAACAAGTGACTTGTTAATAAGTGAGTTTGTATGAAAAAGGACAGATGACACTCGTAAAAAAAATAAAGTAGCACCGGACAAAGAGACCGAAATACACTCATCTGTATTTAAAAGGCCTCTGACATTTGTAATTCTCTTTGTTTGGAATAAAATTTAACCTTTTCTTCTAAAAAACAATTTCACAATCTTATTATAATTTTAGTTCACAGTACGCAGCATTTTATATATATATATATATATATATATATATATATTTCCCTGAGTCTCTGATATATGTCCACCGTTACTATAATAGAGGATTAAAAATTCTGATAATATATATATATATATATATATATTTCTCTGAGTTTCTGACATGTGTCCACCATTTCTATAATATAGGATTAAAAATTCTGATATCACAACGCCTCAGTTGGCTACACAATTCCAATAATTGAGGCACCTGTCCTTTCCGCAGAAACGTCAATAAATCTCCAAAGATTTGCTAAGATCTTATACAATACTTTTAAGTCTTGTAGCTCCCTTTTTTTCTGTTTTTAAGAGTTTATTTCTTGTAATTTCTTTAGAATGTAAGTTTTCCACAGAATTCAACAAAAACTTTAAGTTATTTTCTAACTTATTACGAATTCGAGCCCTAATTCTACACTAAGAGAAAATAAAATTGCATGAAGAAAAAAAAGGAACTTATAAAATGTATAGTATTCACAGTTGATGTGACACCTGCCTCTGCATTTTTCAAACTAGCAACCGACTTAATTTTCTGCTAGAGAATAAAGATTTTTTTTTTTATTAGGACAATGGGCTTATAAAAAAGAATGAGAGAAAAGTGAGGTCTTCACTTTAAATGTTTGAGAGAATATGGCCCTTTGTTTTTAATCTACAACAACAAATATGCTCCGTTTATTTATTTATTTATTTTTTCCATATTCTTCCTCTCATTTATTAGGGAATTAATCCCCTCGAAAAATAGTAGGAAATTAAGGTGTAATTCCTAAGAAAACCAATGTAAAATGCTTTCAAACGACTCAGATAAGACGAATGCATAAACAAAAAAATTGAGAGATACCCTGTCTGTGCCGAAAGCAGATACACCAAAAAGGTGGTCTTTCCACTAAGGCAACAAACTAGCTATTTTACATGAAAAACTACCGAATAAAACAAGGCCCTTCTCAATCTGCAAGTGAATTTGTATTGGCCATTTGACGTAAGATTCACTCTCTAAATCTTTATTTACACATTTTTTTGGGTAATCTTCGGTTGTATAAGTAATAATAGGTGTCACACTAATACCACTTTGGATGTGTTTGATGCACCATTTTTTTTTTGTATAATTTTAAAACAATACAATGGTCGATTTTGTTTTATATTGTGTTGTATCACATCATGTTTGTTTACCATTGTATTGAATTTGTATTAAGTATTAAACTTTTAAAATAATATATTTAAAACTCAACCTCGATCCCACTGGACTCATGATCTCAACATAACTTTGCACAATACATGCTTTGATTGCAATCTTAGACCTCAAACTAAAACCTGACACCAACTATGACCCCAGCACCAACACACACCTCAACCAAACACTAGTATCTATCTCGACCTTGAATCTGATATCGAATCTAACATCGACCTGACCATAAATTCAGAACTAATTTCAACCCTAACTTTAACCCAAACCCACCCTAGCTCTAGCTTAGGCACTAGCTTGGTCCACTAGTAGAAATTGTTGATTATGTGACGTATGTTATATGACTGTTTATAAAAAAACCATTATGTTAAGTGCACAAAAAAACACGGAGAAGTGGGAAAAATACGAAAACCATTGTAGCAATTGAGGTTTTCACGATGGTATTTTATACGACAGCTTTTGATAAAAACCATCATGTAAAGTTATATCTTATACAAAGATTTTAACAAAAAATCGTCGTGTAAACTACTGCAATTATAAAAATAATAATAGTAGTAATTTACAGTAGTAAAGATAAAATATAATTAAATATTTTAATAATATTATTATTTAATAAAAATACTAATATAAATTAATAATATATTATTAACAATTGTAAATTAAGAATATTAATATATTATTATCATAAAAATTATTCTTTTTAGAAAAAAATTTCATTATTTTAAATTAATATTATTACATAATGTAAATATAAATTGCTTGAAAACCTTATACAATGGTTTTCTTGAGAAATCACCATGTAAGGCTTGTATGTTTTTGAGTAACTTACACAATGATTTCTCAAGAAAATCGTCATGTAAGGTACTATAGACCATAAACCTATGCATCCTTAGCTTATATGATGGTTTTGGAGGAATACTATTGCGTAAGGTGCGAATAAAACCTAGCCCACTAGCTGTATAAAAACCGTTGTATAAGATGCCCCAAAACCCGTCAAAACTGGACTTGAACCTCCCTTATACGATGGTAAAAAAACCATCGTATAAGCATCATTTTGTACTACGACAGACGATTACATAATAGTGTTATAACCGTCATGTAAACTTTTCACAACGGTTTAAAACTGTTATATAATATACAATTTCTACTAGCGGCCCTTGCTCTTGGTCCTAGTCCTAGCAGGCAGTAGCCTAGTCCAATTGTTGGTCGAAACTAGCATGGCCCCATATAGCGCTAGTCCTATACCCTAGACAACGCCGGTCATGGACACCTTAGTTCAACATTTGTATATAACTTTGCCACTGGCCTTAGTCGTAGAATGCACTGTGGTCTCGACCCCAGCTCCAAACTTATTATGCAAGTGTATGTGAAGAGAGAAAGTGAGAAGAGAGAAAATTAAGTGTGTGCATTGATGTTATGCTATAAGTGTATTAAAATTAAAATCGTAAACACATTTCTTAGAACAATCTTTTAAGTTAAATTACACAATACAAATTAATATATATGTTTTTCTTTGAATTAAATATAACAGTTTGCATGGTCATACATAGTGCTCATATAGTTCATCAAATGCATCCTTAATGTACTTGATAAATTGTCAAATTATGATTGACATAAAAGAGGTTACTCTCTGATTTTTAGTGAGTAAATACTTTGAAGTCTATGCATAAAAGCTTGTGTTTAATTATTTAAATAGTCCAAAAATAATAATTTACGTAAAATACAAGTGGTATGTAGAAAAAAAATCCTCATATTTCTTTGAATATTCATTCTTTTCTTATCATAAGTACAGAGGTTTCACTAGAGGATGACTTGTTGATTGAGTTGCATACTACTTTTGAATGGCATTTAACTATTTTGATGTAAAAATTAAGCTTAATTTTTATTGATAAATGATGTCTTATATTCATATGCATTTAGGGGGCTATAATGAGACAGATCTTTGCTTGTTTTTCCCATGTAGGGGAGCGCCTAACAGTGAGGGAAGGAGCTTGGTTTGCTTAAACTCATGATTTTGATAGTTGGAGTGTCAAGATGAATGCGCTTAATGTGTGTAGAACAATTCTCACATTATGGAGTCTAATGTTATAGAAGTCATTTGAAATGTCCTCTCCGGTAGTAGCGGCAAATGTTTGTTACGTCTTTTGTGAAAAGAATGGTGTGGTGTACTTCTCAGCTAGTTTTACAATTTTTAGTTAAAGAAAATTACACCTCATGCCACCTTTTCTCCCATCTATTTTTTTCTATAAAAAACAAAACTTAAAAAAAAAAAGTATGCCACCTTTTCTTATGCCCTATATATATATATATACTTTTCTCCTTATTTTTTATCTCATTTCTTACTTTTCTGATTTTCTTTTCATCTGTTCTTTCACTCTCTCTCTCCCTCATCTCTCTCTAGTGATCGAAGGTCGTACCTCATCACCGTAGCACAGAGCAATCGTCATGGGTGTTGCAAAACTGTCATCCTTGTATGGAGCAAGATGTTGATCATCAGAGTCACATGGAGCCATCCGATTTGAGCCTTAGTTACCGCTTGAGTCTTGTGTCATCATCGCATTCTAGTTCGAGCCTTGCGTCGCCATCTCCAATCTCGTCCAAGTCTGAGCCGCTCTCATCCATCCAAATCTAAAGACGAAGAAGCGAAGAAGACAGAGCCTAAACGACGATGGAGAAGAATCACGATGTTGCCATATATGATGTCGTCTGATTTGAGCTGTTTGCATCCGATCTCGTTCAACCCGAGCCGCATGTGACAGAGCCTTGACAATAATAGAGAAGAATTACGATATCCTGGTCCTGGTCTGACCTTTGCCGCTACTGGAGTTGCCTATCGAAATTCGCCACTAGAGTTGTTGCTGTTGTTGTTGTTATCATGGCTGTGGTTGTTACTTTTTTTCTCTTTTTTTTGCTTGCCTGCTACGTCACTAGTGCTGACAACGAGAGAGAGAGAAAGAGAGAGAGGAGAGAGAAAAGGAGACGAAAAATTGATGTGGGACATTTTTTATGTCCAACCAGGATGTGCCTAAGAGGAACGCACAAAATATTCTAAAAAGATATGCCATGTATTCTGAGAAAATATGCACTAAATTTATGGCATAAGAAATCTTTATTTTTTATGACATAAATAAAAATAGTCTAAAAATAGTATTTATGTGAATTGTCCTTTTAGTTATGATGTTTCTAGATGGTTAGATTTTTAGGAAAGATTATTGACTCCTTTGTCAAAACAGACTCTTTACATATTGATTGAATTTTTTTAAGGCATATTGAAATGAATTTGGTTTCCCTTTCTTTTGTAAAAAAAAACCTAAAAGAGAAGGCATTTTGCTATTTCGCTGGACCCTGACGATGATCGAATGGACAATCAAGTAACTAACTCAAGTTTGAAGAAATAATTAGCTAACTGCCACACAAATCAGATGTAGATTGATTAATACCGTAACGTCAAAAACTTTCAGTTTTTTTACCATGTGGCATAGTTAAAATAAGATCAAATAGACCAAACTACCCTCAATGAATTAGGGTTTTTAATTTTTCTATTTCCACTTCACTCCTCTCTCTTACCAATAATATATCTCCCATGCAACAAAAAAAGCTACCATCTCCAATAGCCACTCTCTGCAAATTGCCTTGTTTCTTTGCCTAAGCTACTTCAACATTCCAAGCTTGTTCATCTTTCCTGGCCAGCCTTGTTGTAGCGCGCACGAACAACACGAGTTGCAAACATCGTGTTTTGGCACGGTTCATTTGGGATGCTCTGTGCAAACGATGATGTTCCCATTGCGGCCATGCAAAGAGGTCCATCTCTGTTGCGCGATCGCTCATCGCGACCAAGACCCCGTCGTTGCCGCTCTTTTCTGTGACAGAGCTCCAGCGAAAGACTAGTTTGTTTGTTTGTTTGGCTTTTTTTTTTTTTTTTTTGTGTATCTATAAGAGTTTTTTTGTTTTTTTACATGGTGTTTGATTGAGTAGTTTTTACCATAAAATTTAATTATAAATAGTATAAAACTCTTATATGTTACGATAAAAGTGGTTCTAATCAATAAATTTTACTACCTTTTCAAACACTCTCTAATCTCTTATTGTATTAATTTTATGTTTTTTTTTTAATTTTTATGATTTTTTTGTGTAATATTGATGCTGCTGTCACCGTTGAAAATGACAGTTTCTGCAGGATACCAGCTAGTATCTCAACGGGTACCAATGCTGCTATTGGAGATGGCATTTTCAATGATCCTGGCGATGGCGCTACTGGTGGTGATATATTTAGAATTTTAAATCATAATGATGATATGGCCTGATATTTTTTATAATTTTTTGGGCATAGATCAGTCTGGGTTTTAGAGTTTGTTTGTTTTAAGTATTATTTAAACTCAATAGACTCAAATTTAAATTTTAGTATCAAAAATTTTTTGGATACGTATTTATTTCCCCGAAAATTCAAATCATTTGAGTTTCAAAAATCAAAAATCTAAGCTTAGTAAAAATTAAAATTCTCTCTCCTATATTTAAGGAAAAAAATCATAACTTCTTTATTTGATATCCAATTGAGATGATTCTTTTCTCATTGTGTTCTTAGTGAAGATAGTAGTAAATTAAGACCCATATTTCATATTTTTTAGGATCATTAACATTAAAATTTTATTAGATTTATTAATAAATTAAAAACTATTTTTACTACTTTTCAAACACAAATTTCAATTTTATTCCATACTCAGATTAAAACCTAAATACACATCTAAATACAAATTTAGATAACAATTCAAATACTAATTTAAATTGTAACTCAAATCACATTAACTCAAATAAAATCATTAATTTGAGTCTATTTACTAAACAAACTTTAATGTCCGGCATTTTTCTAAACACCCCAATTTCGCTCAGTAAATTCTTAGATAGACTGGCCATTTTTCGTCACTTGATCCGCACGTTCAACTCCATACCGTAAAGTAAAAACCGCCCACTTGAGTTCCCAACGGCAAAACCTCTTCCCTCCTCTTCGCCGCGGAGACGACCCCGCCTCCCAGGTAAGATTGGACTCCGTTTCAGCTGCAACAATGGTGGGCGCGAAGAAAACCGTACGTTTCTCTCTCTAACGCATTTTTTCAACCAATTCTGGCGTTTAGTCGTTTTCGAGCCATTGATCTCGAATGCTGAGGGGTGTTCTGGTGTAATTGCAGAAGAAGACCCATTAGGGCATCAACAACAGGCTAGCTCTTGTCATGAAGAGCGGAAAGTACAGTCTAGGCTACAAGACCGTTCTTCGCTCTCTTCGCAACTCCAAAGGTTTTTTCTTTTTTCTTTTTTCTTTGGTTTGACAATGTTTTGCTCAAATTAGTTGCTTTGATTATGATTTGAGATTCAAAGATTAAATGGTTTGTAATTTTGGTTACTGAGATTCGCTAATGGAAATGCAGGGAAGCTGATTATAATCTCCAACGACTGCCCGCCTCTGTGGAAATCGGAGATCGAGTACTACGCAATGCTTGCCAAGATTGGGGTTCACCGTTACAATTGAAGTAAGTCTTAGATTGCGGATTTTGTAATTATGGAAATGCATTATCATTTTCATTTTTAGTTTTTTTTTTTTTTTTTTTTTTTTTGAGCTTCTCGTTAGCATATTGGGTTTAGTACTGTAATTCTTTGCAGGAGTTGTATTTCGTATAGCAGTGCTAGTAAGTTTGCTTGGTTTTTGCTTTTCAACATATTTGACTAATTGGGAAACCACAATTAAGAGAACTCTGTGAGAGGCATTTAAATTGTCAATTGTGAAGTTCATTTGGCGAATTTAAATTGGATTAGGTCCTTCTAAGGTTGTAGAAAAGTGCTATTACGTAGCTGTTGTTGTGAATCTTGTTTTCTTTTTTTCTTTTTTTTTTCATGTTTGAAAATTATGCGACGGCAGGGGTGACAATTTGTATTAGGAGACATGTTGATGTTAGGTTGAGGCTCACTGTACTAAAGTTTTCAGTAGCTCTAATTTCGAATGCAGCCTGTGGCACGAAAATTGAAAAAGATGATTTTCATGAAAAAAATTGTGTGAAATGTTACTTTGATTTTTAAATCATAGAAACATATGGTCTACCGTTTGTGCGTCAATTGCCTGTTACTATTCCTTTCTATCCGACTTTATGAATCCCCATTGGGACCTTGCATCCACAATTGTGTTTGGAAAATGGACATTAGCCTCTTCTTTAAGCTGTTCCAGCTTCTACTATATTGTAGTTGCTAATTCTAACATTGAGATGATATAGATTTTCACACACTCTTTCAAAACACTTGATATCTTCTTGTTTAACAAAATCTGTTCGATTACTTGTTATCTTAACTGATACAATATGATTTATGAAACTTATCTTTGGTGCTTCCTTTTAGACAATGTCGACCTGGGAACGTCGTGTGGCAAGTATTTCCGTATCCTGTTTTAGCATTCTTGATCCCGGTATGACTAAAATTACTCATGTTATTGAGATATGTAGTACATGTCATAAATAATGATGTGAAAAACAGATTTGTCTAACTTCATACTAAATTTGTCACTGCCTGGCGATCAGTGAGAAACATAGGGATCTTTGCGTCTTCCTCAAAGCAGTACTCTTTCTCTAAGGCTTTTGCTGCTTTTTTCTCTTATGTTGGAATACAATTTGTTATGTAACGACAGTTTTGTTCTTTATTGAATTCGTTTACTGTTTGTTTGAGAATGGCTAGTGAATTGATGGTTGGTCGATTCTAATTCTTAACTGTTTTGCTACATATAGAGACCAGTTATCTTCTTCTTGTTTTCCCCACATGAGTTCTATATTGAAGTTGGTAACTTGTGCAATTTGCACATGTGGTATTATTATATTGGTACCCTCTTTTTTTTTTCCTTTCTTTTTTGGTTATCACAAAGGACCCTTTTGTATCGAGAAAACCTTGTAATTCTGAAATGTAAATTCGTACCAAACTTTTGTAATCTAAAATCCCCTAATGCTCAAAATCCCCAAAGACCAATCGTCGCCAAGTAGGTCTCTTCGATGTGTCGATCACCATCTTCCTCTTCATAAGCACCCTTTAGTTGGTTAGTGCCAATGCCTACAAGAGCACCGTGTTAAAACTCAAGACGAAGAAAACAGAGCGCTTGCCTTGACTAGATGTAATATTCAAAAGCTATTCACTATGTTTGGTGGACACGAACGCTGTTTCTTCAAGCAGAGTAAGTAGTACAAATATGGTGTGCTGTTTTTCAATTCGCACTGGATAATTCCTCGTGAACAAAGAAACACATTTTGAATACAACCCTAGAAAACGCTAACACCATGAGGTGTTGGGAGTGATTGGCTAACACTTGCCACTAGTAGTAGTTTCATCATCAAATGCAGGGTTTCCCAATTGCGATAGTGCTTGAGGAGCTTCTTCTTAATGTTGGAGCAGCTGAGGGCTCACTCTGGCCCGACTTTGAGGAAATGCGTCAATGTGACCTCTTTGTCCTGGCTCTTCGTGTAGGTCGTTCTCATCCTCCTCAACATCCAACATGGTAGCAAATCCCCAACCAATTATACATCTTTGTCGTTTTTGTACTTGAAATTTTATTTTGTAACCTGCATAAACTTTTAGGTTGAATTGATTGCTATTCAGAAACTTCAACTTCAATGGCATCTTCAACCTTCTTGGAAAACAATATAGTAACAAATTATATTGTTACATAAAATTGTTAGGGATTAAGGACAGCTTAGGAAAATTCTATACCGATTTGAAAATATAAATTTTACGAGATTTTAAGCACAAAATATCATAAAAAGGAAAAAGTTATGAAATGGTTTGAATTTGACCAAAGATCTTTTGTAAGTTTTAATCCTTGTAAAAAAAAATGATCGTTTTAGCATAAAATAGTTAATTTTAGTCTCGGGGGCAAAAAAATCAAGATTTTTGTTTTTTAGGCCAAAACTTTAAAACCGAGTGAAAAATAGATTTTCACTAACAAATGTTGGTTTTTTACACTACTATGGGCAGTGAGTAACCACAAATTTTAAGATTAAAAGGACATAAGGTTTTTATCAAGAAAAGAAAAAGAAAAACGTTAAGGGCGTAATTGTCAAGATTTTCATATTATGAGTTAATACCTAAAGTCTTAAAAAAAGAGTTTTTCCGTGAAAAGAAAAATCGATGTTTGGTTTTTCATAATACTATGAGTAACAAGGAAATAAAAGTTGTGTTTTAAAATGGGTTCAGAAAGTTTTCTAAGATCTATCAAGGGCAAAATAATTATTTTTCATAAAAAAAAGCCCAAACAGACTCCAAAAAGTCCGATTTAGAAAAACGCTCTTTAGCATGAATTTTTCTGTAACCTATAAGTGTCGGGTTAGTAAAGTGAGAAGTTTATGAAAGTTAAAAGACTTACGAAAAATGTGTTAAAGATAAAATCGTCTTTTTAAGAAAATCACTAAAGCAGACCGAGTCTTTTGAATTAGCAAAATGCCTATAGACGAAAAATGTTACATAGTGTGTTAAGCAACAAAACCATCAAGTAAGACGAAAAATTTGACTAAAGGGTATTTAAGTTAAATAAAGGAAAGGTAAACCAATAAGAAATATGGTTAAGTAAAAGAAATAAATGGTAATATATAAGTTGTATCATCGATCAACTAAGTCGATACTAAGAAAGTTAGCTAATAGTCAAGTGTCATTTGAACAGGACACAAAGCCAACCAATAGAAAGGAATTGATAGAAAGCGAGCACTTGAGCATTATCGAGGTATCGTTTCAAACCTCACCTATAGCATGAAAAAAATAAATTTTAAATGCTTTGAATATGTTTTATGCTTGCATTTGTTATGTATAGAGTTTTAAAAATCAAGTCAAGACTTGCAATATATTTACAATTGTTATGTTTAAAGTATGATTGCATTTGTTATGCATAATGTTTTGAAAGTTCAAGTTATGATTAGCAATATGTTTGCAATTGCTATGTCTAATGGTTTAGACATTAAGTCTTGTCATGCATAATGTTCATTAAGATTACAAGATCGGTAATATAACCCTCAAATTAAGATAAGAAAGTGGCATACCAGCCTTCCGACTTATAAGGAATGTTATGCTAAAATTATGTTATGACCTCAATGTTCGACAATTAAGTGTATTTGGTATATACACTTGAGTCCATAGTTCAAGGAAGTTAAAAATAATGATAAAAAGTTCATAAATAAGCATAAAATGAAATCATGCATTATGATCTTACTTGCATTCCTTTCTGTAATGTGTTTACAAGAATTGTTTATGAAAAATAATTTAAGAAATGTTTACGAGAAATGTTTATGAAAAATATTTTTTGAAAAATGTTTACAAGAAAAGGTTCATGAAAAAAGTTTTTTGAGAAAGTTTAAAAGCAATGTTTTACGATGACTGTTTTTAATGCTTTGTGAGATTATGTTTAAACTTACAGAGCAAAAGCTCATTATAAGTTCCTTTAAGTTATAGATAGTCCTACCGAAGACCAGTATGACTAGTTAAAGAGCTCGGTATTGCGGTGGACAGATGTGAAGGTTGGGCATAGATAAGACTACAAAATGTCTTTTGTTGTATCAAGAAAAATTTTTCACTATTTGAAAAATTATTTTAAGAGTTTCAAAAAAGTATAGGTTTAAAAAACTGTCTTATAAGAAAAAAAGTTTGAACTGTTTTATCATAAACATTTTCAAAGATTTATCTTATGAAAGATTTTAAATGATTGCACAATTATGCTTGAAGCTCATGCTTCAATTTCTATTGTAACGAAAGTTACAACAGTTTCAAGTATGTTTTAGAGTATGTTATTAAGAAAAAAATTTACTTGGTATTTTTTTACTTGAAAGTAAAATTAAGTTAAAGAAATGATGTTTAAATAAGCTAACTGATGGCCTAAAAATACGGGTTGTTACAAGTGGTTAGAAACAATTTTAATTAAAAATACTTTAACATGTAAGAACTTTACACTGTAACAACTTTTTGCTTTTTATTGTTGATTAGAATCAATTAGTTCTAACCAAAAGTGAAACACCCTATTTGTTGTAGCTAGCAAATGGTAACATACATCTTAATATACACTACATGGTTCTTAATATAAAGAATATCTACCACATTTTTTAAGGGAATATCTGCTACATGTTTTTGGTAACTCTTTTTTCTAAAGAAAAAAAGAAGAACCATTAGGTTATTTGAGAGAATTATTCCAACTATAAAGTTTAAACCATATATTCTATCATGTTAAAATTTTACATTATTTACGGTTTAAATTTTAAAATTCAAATAACTTTTTGAGTTCAAACCACTCTTTTTCAAACGCTTACATATTTTTACACTTTGCAAATAGTAACGTATACTTTTCTTATACCCACTGCACACTACCTGTAACGTACTGTTACATCTGGAAAACACACATGTTTTTCACGCAGGCCGCAGAATGCCCTGACAAAAACAACAAAAAAAAAAAATTCTTCTTTATGTGTTATTTCGCAAAAGGAATAATTATATTTAATCCAAAAATTGTTGCTTAGTATGGTAACAAATTATAGCCAAAAAGAACTCCAAAATTATTTTTTTAAATCCGTTTCACAAAACACGCTTCTCGCACCTTACCAAGATTACTGGTTGAAAGGACAAATCACCTCAATATAATATCAAAAGAAGACATTACTAGTAGTGTGTGTGTCTGTTATAGGGGTGTAACGAATGGTCACATTTTTTGGTACAATATACCACCTGGACATAGTAGTAACTCTTTTCTTCAAGAAAAAAATAAAAAAAAAATAAAAAAATAGAAGTAGCTTGTTTTTACACTTTTGTATATAACGTATACCGCACGGTACTGGACGTACTTCTACACCTGGCAAATGCTGGTCGCATTTTTCACACCAACCCAAGAATACGCGGACAAAAATAAAATTACTCCTCCTATGTGTTCTTTTTTTTTTTTTTTTTTCCGCAAGAGGAATAATTATGTTTTAATTCAAAAATTGTTTCTTTGCGTAGTTAAAAATTGTGTGGCAAAACGTATGATTGGCAATAAATTGAACGATATTTCTTGTTTTTCGTTAATGAAAAATAGATTAATAAATTAGAAAAAGCAGAGAAAAATTCCAAAAAACCGCACCTAAAAAATATTGCAAATATGGTATTATCATCTCGAGCCCATTGGGTCTGGGTTTGTGGGTCTGTGACCCGGATCCCCAAACCTCCGCCTAGAAATAGGCTTTATTTTGCTCCTCAATGCCAGACAAAAATAGAGAGACAGAATAGAGAGATAAAATCTATCTCTCTCTTCTCTCTCTCTCTCTCTGCAAACACTCTTCTTCTTCGCTCCCTCTCTCTTATATACGTTGTCGTATGGCCATCTTCTCTCCATTTGCAACACCTGTTGGTTTCTCCAACGACATTATATCCAAACAAGACGTTCTCTCGTCGTTTATCAATCCTCCTTGGGTACCTTTTTTCTATTTTGTATTGCAATTATCCATTTGCTATCCAAACAACTTTTGATTTCACTAAATGTTTGCGTCTTTTTTAAAAAAAATTGTCTTTTTTTTTTTATCTTCTGAATGATTTGCGCAAATTGGTTTTTTCCTCTTATATTCTCTATTTTTCCAGATTGAAAATCTCAACCTAGTTTTCATTGGTTCTTCTTGTTCTGGTGTAGCCTTTGGTTTCTCCAGGCATGCAAAAGCAATGGAACCCGTCCACGGAAACTTAGTCCAAGGTTTTCTTCAATCATTAACCTTTTTTTCTATTATTTTTTTCCCGTTGGATATATATTAAATTATATAGTGATAGAATTAAAACCGTAAACAATGAAATGAATCATGGAATACATATTCCCAGATTTATGGCCTCCACAAGGATATCCGTTTTCAACGTTTTCTTAAAATTAGGTGTTTTTAGGTTCCTTTTGTTGTATAAATAAATATGTTTGATTGGAGTAGGACCTCTTTTTTACTTTTTATTTTTATTTTTTTCTCTGGAAGCTTGTTTTATTTTTTTTAATTTTTTTTATTGTTTTATGTTTTTTTACACTTATATATTTATTTTATTTTAATTTATTATATATATATATATATATATATATATATATATATATTGCCCAATATGCCAGTACATTGCAAGCTCAGGATCTGATTTCTTTCATATTTTGGACTGCTGAATCATTTCGTCTCTTAGCACGCGTATACGCTTCGTTTTATTGCTTTCTTGTACTGTCTCTCAATTTATTAAATACTTTAAATTACTCGGCACTCTTCTGGATTTGTGTACTAAAAGGAAATCACAAAAAGGAATTGTTTTCAGGGGATTAATTTTTCTCTCTTTTTTTTAACAGAAATATGTCTTTGTATATATATACGTGTGTGTATATGTTTCTGAAAAATTCATTTTTTTCCAAACATTTTTGTTTTTATCTTTTAATCTATACTGCTTAATTTTTTTTTCTGTTTTTTTCCTTGCTGAATTTTAAATTTTTTACTGCTTGATAATAATGCCATGTATTCACTTCAAAAAAAGATAATGCCATATATTAATATATATTTTCGCCAATACACGGTAGTAATTATGTTTACAGATGATAATGTTGATATTTTCTAGATTCTATAAATAATAAACATATTTTTGGAACTATAATTAGCATGATTTCCGTCGTTAAATAAGACCACAAAATTCGTAAGTGTGTGTGTGTGTGTGTGTATATATATATATATATATATATATTTTTTTTTTTTTTTTTTTTTGAGGAATGAAACATATGATCTTTCCTTTAGGTATAAACATATCAAAGGATATAAATGAAGCCAGATTAACCAAATCCTACGGTCCGAATAACTTAATGACGTTGACCTGGTAAAAAAAAAACAATATGGAAAACTTTAGGATGACGTGGCAAAAACACGTGTTCCCCCGCTCTTTCTATGCTTTATAGCCTGTCGAGTAATGACTCTAGGCTGTCACTTTTTTTTTAAGAAATAATATTTTTGGACAATAATAGATAATAGAGTATAAATAAACATTTTTAATTCACGTTAGCCACCTGTGTTTCAATTTTTTTTATTTACATTTGGATATTTTTATGCTTAAAATGTAAAATAACTTTTCCTGCCTATTTTGACAATGTACAGGTAAGGAATTATGGGAGAATAATCCAAACCAGATTATCATCTCTGATTTTCCCCAAATAAACCCAAGTCTTGACGTCATCACCATCGTCAGATTAGCCTCTCCGTCTCGTCCTTTCCCTATCTTCAATACTCTCTCTCTCTATAAAATAAAATAAAATAAAATAATCTTCTCCCTAAAACTGTTTCCTTAATTTTACCTTCACCGCCAAACTGTTCCTCTCCATGCACACTCCTACACACCAGATTTAAAACTCAATTTCAATTCCTTCAATAATTCCTTTTCCAATATACAAACCCACCATATCGAGCGTGGTCTAAACGCCCTCTCTCTTTTCCCCCAAGAGCCAAAACGACAAGACTCCGGTCGTCGTTTCATGTCCCCGGACTCGTTCCTCCTCCGCTCCTCCTCCTCCTCCGCCATTCTCGGAGACTACATCGGCATGGAGAGCTGCGTCGACGTCCTCAGTGACGCCGACCAATTAGAACTATCAAGCCGCGGCATTACTCCGGCAGCAAGCTCCGGCGACGGAGAGACCCTGGGTAGGCGGTACCGCCGGTCGTCGTCGGCGTTGGAGAAGGCGAATTGCAGGAGGGAGTTCCCGCCGCCGATGCCGTTGCTGGCTCAGACGGAGAATCTACACTCGAGAATGCCGTGGGTGCTCCGGCGGCACTACACAGGCGACGGACGTCTTATCCTGACGGAGGAGAAGGTCCGCCACCACGAGTACTTCCGGGCCCACAGATCCAACGGCCGCCTGACCTTACAGCTCGTCTCCCTCGACGGCGCCTTTATGGCAGCTTCGCTCGCTGATAACAACAAGGAGATAATTGAGAAAGATGGGTGCAATATTGAGGTGGAGGATCATGATGATCCGGAAAACAATGATGAGGATATCGATGATGGTGGTGATGATGTTAATTGTGGTGAATTGGACGGTGGTGACGAGGTAGAAGAGGAGGAGCAGTGTAACGAAAATGACAAGTGTACTGGGAGATCAGGATCAGGTGGGACGTGTTTTAACTATAACGGTGGGCATTGTGTATTAGGGATTCCAGTGCCAGCAATAAGGCCTGTTCATGGTTAGAATCAAGCAGCGACGGATCATATTATGATCTCGAATTACAATTGATTTTGTGTGGTTTTAGAGAGACAATCATTATCTTGATTGAACAACATCAGATCATGAGATCAGGAGAGTCTGTTTTGCAATTATCCGGTTTGACAGCCGATGAGCTTTCTCTCTCTTTTAATGTTTATAAATTGATGATCATTTTTGTTCTAGTTCCTTTTTATATATTTCATTCTCGTAATATAGCATTTCAGACTCTCTCCCTTTCTCTTTTTGGGCTGCGGATAGGCTATGTTGAAACTCTCAGAGGATGATTTTTTTTTTTTTTTTCCCAAGGCTTTCATAATAAAAACCGAAGAAATAGATAAAACCCTTTATCGAAAATAATAACAAGGATCATCCGTAAAAAAAAAAGTTATAACAAGAATTATTAAGTACGAATAAAAATATCCCGAGAAATAGGATAGAATTGATGTATTCAAATAACAAAGAATAGACTTAAGGTATATGAATACAAAATCCGTAAATATTTATTTCCTCGTTTCAACCGCTTATGATATTTATCTAGGATTTATTTTCATATTTTGCGTTGGAAATAAAATGATATATGCCGTATTTTCTATTTGATGATGCTAGTATCTAGGTATAGAACTGCACTACCCGCAATATATATTGTCAACCGTATGATTTAAAACCCATGACTGTAGTGCTTCCTTTAAAAAAGCTTTTGTCGCGTTCATATCTTTTTTGTGTTGAGCAGGGTATTTCCTGATATTCTACTGTTTTAAGGATAAGTGATTTTATGTTACGAAAAAAGATAAGTGATTTTAGTCTTTAGGGATAAAAAGATTATTGATTTTCTATCAAAATGCTTTAGGATTTTGTTCTTTAATTGCTAATTGCTACATATAAATATATTAAAAGTGTCTAAAAAATTTGCTAATATGTCTAAGCTACCTAATCTAAACCAAACCGAACCTAACTAGTGGTTTTTATTTTAATTTTAGACGATTTTGGTGGTTTTTTACACAAACACTTTAGTAGTTTGATTAGTAGTTTAAACTTTCAAACCATCTAAACTATCCACTAAACTGCAATTTATATAATTTTTATCTTTAAAACATTTTTATATAAAAATTTTTATTTTTTTTATATAGATAATTATTCATTCATCCTTTAAAAGAAGTTTTACACGTATAACATGCACTTTTTTATACTTTATAATTATAATTCTCTTATCTTATCGTCAGCATCAAAAAAAAAAAAGAAAAGAAAAACAAAATCAAATAAAAGAACCAACATATACAACTAAGACTAACTCATAAAATATAACCCTAACCACTCCCCATCTAGCGACTAACGTCTTCTCTCTATACTACCACTGAAACGCTATGTTTGTTACGTCGTCTATCTTTACTACCAGCCTAACTCATGGTGTCCATTAAGGAGATTAATATGAAGAGAGATTTATTGACAACAATGAAAAGCTTTAATTTAAATTTAAAATTTAATTATGTTGTTTTATGTTATTTAATTATATTTTTGACTTTTTACTTTGGTTGTTGTTGAACTTTGATTTATGTTATTATGACTCTTTAGTTTGGTTTTTGGTTTGTATTAAAACTTTGGAAGGTAAAATTTTAGACATTAAAATTTAATCTTAAACCATAATCATCTAAACCAAACCACCTAAACAGCTTATGAATGAATTGGTTTGGGTTGATTTCATAAAAAAATCAAACCTCCCAAACCATCCAAGAATAAAATTTATTTTTTGTTTGGTTGATGGTTTGGAAAAAAAACCACCCAAACCGCCTACAAACACTCCTAATATATGTCATCTAGAAGCACAATTCGAAAGTTGGGTAAATTGCCTTCGTAGTGTTTATCCTTTAAGTAAAGTGAGCATTAGTCCCCAACCTTTTTTATTATTTCATTGACTCAAACATTTGATTTGAGTTGCTAAGAGATGATTTTAACCGTTATCCTTTAAATTTAGCTCCATATAAGGGGCACATGACTACTTTAGTAAGGTATTTTAGTAAAATACTATTACATTTTAAAGAAATTAAAATTAAAACATAAAAACCAATAAAATTTAAAAAACAATAAATATTTATTATTAAAAATGAAATCTATTTTAAAAAAAAAACCTCCCCTCTCAATGTCTGCTCCAACCCCTCTATGCAGGCCACTAAGAGAGCGTCCCTCTTGGAATCCTAGGAGGAGATACTAATTTGTTGTATGTTTTATGTGGGAAATGCGGATTCTCAATGAACGGTTCAATATCTGCATTAATATTTGAGTTCTAACGGGTCTAGTCAATGCTTGTGATTCACCTGGTGTGTGGTTTTCAACTCTATTTCTTTGAGGATTCGCTTAAAGACGAGTTCCTTGTTACTGATTTGTTTCAATTAACTTGGGGGATGCTTTAATGGTGTGATTCTGATTTTAAAAGACACCAGTAAAAATGAATGATGATTTTGTAAGAATGACGTAGATTTTTCCTTAAATTTTTTCTTCTTAGACGTCCTTGCTTTCCCCTCTTTTATCGTTAGAGGTCTGCTCTCATCAACGGGAAGGAAGCCGGCGGCTCCGGCGAGGGTTTCGGGTCCATCACTATCTTCTACGTCGATCTCGTTGTTTGTATCTAGTTTTCGTGAAGGGGCGGAAAGGAGGATTCGGAAGAAAGAGGAAGGAATTGTTTGTATATGATTTTTTAGGTTTTTTAATAAATCTTTGTTTTAATTTTTTTAATTTTTAAATGTATTAGTTATTTTGAAGAATAACTTAATAATTTTAAATAAAAAATATGACAACAATATTTTCTATCTAAAATTAACGGTTCGACCGTTAAAATCGTCCTTTAGCAACTAAAATTAAAAGTTTAAGTCAATTAAATAAAAAAATTTTAAAAACCAAATGCTTATTTTCATTGATTGTTGTGAACAACTGAAACAATTTACTAGAAAAGTTTTGTTTTTGATTTTCTTTTTTGCATAAATCTAAATTTTTTTAATTAAAAATATCTTATTTCGAATCTAATAACCTTCTATCAGACTAAATAATCAACGGGAGGATAAGATGAATTGCAACAATTGAAATATCCGACTCTTGAGACCACACCTCAATGGATAAGATTTTGTTCGGTTTCAACTGAGCCCCTTCTCTAAATGATTTTGAGAGGATAAAATTTTCAGAAACATAAAACCGAGTGCTAGTACAAAACGTATTTGAAAAGGTACAATATTGAAATACATGTATATATACACACACACACAAATGCACCCATATACAGTTATATATAAATATATATATATATATACATATGTTTGTCCTATTTTGCATTCACTGAGGGCTGACGACGCCACGCCTCTCAAGGAAAACTAAGGGAGTCGGGGAAAAATTGCAGTAACAAGTACGGGGTTCAATTTACAAGGAAGCCCCTACTCCACATGTTGTTGGGGAAGATAAATGCTGTAATCATCATATCATGTATATGTACAAACATATATATACATATGTCTTTGTAGTACAGCTAACTCCCAATATGTGTAGTGTCAGAACTCATGATTGGCCTGCCCTTGTTTGCACGCTGTCGCACAACAGCATCGCAGTTCTCTACAACAACTACACAATTCGAAAACTCACAGTGAAAACTTTGATATATCATCCCATGACCTGGCGAGGCCAGCGACAAGTCTATATATAATTAATAACGCTTGACCAAAATAAATATACATATATATATATATGTATATGGTATTGTGGTTGGTCCGAATTGCGTGCTTTAGCTGTCGTTCTCATTTGGATATAGTCCACGACTCACATTCCATGCAAGAATTTAAAGCCACTTTCCATGCATGCATTGTATTGTTATTTCGATCGCCAATAATGATGATAATGTCGATGATAGTTTCGAGTCAAATGACCCAATCTGGATGACAGCTCGATCGCAAAATTTTTCTTCTTTGGTAATTGCATCGTGACTTGAATTTCTTTGGCTGTGGGTAAATATCTTGCATTGGTTCCATATTTGCAAATTAATTAGCATCCAAATTGATGTAATTTGTAACAGTGTAATTAAGTTTAAATGAAATTCCTTCTTTTGTTTTCAAGTTTAAAGGTTGAAAAAAAAGTATATGAGCAAGCTGTTCTTTATGGCAAAATTGGATAGAAGAGTCACCTAAAAAATTTAATTGAAGAAATGATTCCTTTTTTTTTTTTACCAAAAATTAAACATTTTGGACAAAAAAATTGTTCCATTTTTTTTTTTCATCTTGTTGAGTTTTTTTCCTTGCTTCAGTTTTTTTTTCATCTTATTGAGGTTTTTTTCTTTTATTTTATTTTAGATGACATAGCAGAGAGGCTATTTATTCAATTTTAAAATTTTTTGGTCTACTTAACAAAAAAAAAAAAATTCTTAAGACCATTAATCAAAATCCCTCGTTCTTTATTGGCAAATCTTCAAAAAGGGTAAAAATGACAGTACTAAGCACATGTAGAGTAAGAATTACCTTCCATCGTCTAACAGCTATATATTTTGCTGCTTTTGTTTGGTCATCTAATAAAATTTACCAAAATTTACCAAACGTGCGTTGTATATTTAGCAAAAAGATACAAAAAAATAATTGGCAATACATGTAAAAAACTGTATGGAATATATATTCTGGACTTGGTCAGTGTATTATTTACGTCATCAATATTATTATATATAACTTATGTGTGAATTAAAACTAACATGTATCCTCAGGTCCTTTTATACACACACATATATGCATGTGTGTGTGTGTGTGTGTCAATTTATCTCGACTGCTTGCTTCCGGGCCATAAACTCATCATGACGGGTTTGGAACATTAATAAAAGGACATATAATTGAGAGAAATTTGTTTTCATATACGTATTTGCAAATACGTGGAATAAAAAGATGTTTAAGGTTATGATGTGTTCTTTGATTACGTAAAGTTTATCATTTTTCTTCCTTGAGATGGTTTTTTCTTTCTTCTTTTTCTTTTTTAGTTCTTTTAGTTTCTTTTCTTTCTTTTTTCCCCCTATGCCTTAAAACAAAATAAGACGCCAAGCTCACAAGTAATCTCATAAATTAATTTATTCTATTTTGAAGAATGAATATTTCAATAAATTAATTAGTCCATATAGATCGAATTCACATCTGTTGTCTTATTTTTCTGTCTTATTGGTTGTCCCATTTATTATTTATTCGACATATTATTTAAACTTAACAACTTAAACACATAAATAAGACCTAAAAAAATAAAAAATAATTAAGCAATTCACTTATATGTCAAAATTTAATTAGGGAGACAGCCGCAGGATAGAAATCAGGACAACAAATCATGGAGCTCCATTACATTTTGAGTAGCGATAGAAGTCCTAACTTTCTTTTTGAGAAAAATGTAATTTTATTGAGCTAAATCAACAATTAAAGCTGCATCAATAATGGCACATATGTGATTAGGTAGGGTGCACAAAAAACTCATAAAATTGCCCTTGCATTGCCAGCTGTTTTGTGCCACCACTACAAAAAAAAAAAAAAAGACTTTTAGTCACAACACTTTTACCAAAATTTTTAGTCACAATAAAATATTGTAACTAATATGCATTTAGTCACAACTTTTAGTTCAATTTTTATTGTGAGTAACTAAATGCATCATATTAGTCACAATATTTTGTTGTGAATAAAAGTTTTGCTTAAAACCATTGTGACTAAAAGTCTAGTTTTTTATAATGCACATCATCAACCCACCAAAAACCACAAGTTCAAACAGCTTACCTGTCACGTATAACAGGCAGTTTTAATTTGGGTTTTTCCCAAACCATTATTTTTTGTTTTCAAAACCATCCCGTCATAATCTATGTTAGAATGGAAAGTGATCACTTGAGATGCACCTATTATTAAGTTTACTTTTTTTTTTAGTGAATATGTGTTGAGATTTTTTCAAGTATCATTAAATATGTTGCTTATATTGAGATTTTATTACTTATGTTTGATGAGATTTTATTAACTATCGTTCTTTTGAGACTTTACTTTATTCCACGTGTCTTGGTACTTTGTTAAGTATTAATATTATTAGCTATCACTATGTTTGTTACTTTTTTTTTATTAAGCTTATTTTTAATGCTTAAACTTTGAGTGTTTAACTTTTACAATTTTTACAGGTATGAATATATAAATTAATATTGATTCATAATTACTATGAATTATGAATAATAAAAATGCTATATTGATGTTCTTTTTTTAGTTTAAAAGATAGTAAGGAAATGAAAATTTTGTCTTCAAAAATACAAAAAACATATAATCAAATTACTTTTAAGCATATATATTTTTTTTATTTTTTAAGTATTTTCTAAGAGAGCCTAATTAGGCGGCCGAGATCTTCTAATTTGTCCATAACCCATCCGCCTATAACACTTGACCCAAACCATTAATTCATATAACGGATTGTAATGAGTTGTCATCTTTTTACTTAGAAATAAAGCCTATATGCAAACTGACATAGAAACCATACAAACTAGTGTTTGTATATTTAAGTAACTACTTACCAATTTAAAGATAAATATTGATCCTCGAAAAAAAGTTTTGTTGCCCTATGATCGCTAGTGTACTGCATCAGTCTTTAACTGGAGAGATCCTAAATTTAAATCCTATCACCTTGTTGAAAAAAACCAATCAAAAATAACATTTAATTAAAGAAAAATGACCACAATGAGAATTTGGGTACGTTTCTACTCCACGGGTAAACTGTCACATACCTTGTTATCAACTCTACTCGTGGACTGTTATTGTTCACCGTGTGTTGGCTTAATACTCCTGCACCGTTCACTTCCCCTTGGCCATACTAATTTTATCACACAGATGGCTTACACACGAACTGCAGTAGGCTTCTGACGCTGAATCAATTAGTTCTTCCTTAAAAAAAGTACCCTTTGTGGCATATCTACCCCCAAATTATTTACATTTTTGCAATAGGGTCCTTAAACTTTTTTTTTTTTGTACAATTGAGTCCCTAAATTTAATCAAGTTTGGTAATTAAGTCTTAATTATAAACTTTCATCAAAACTAGATGGAAAACAATCACTTGAGATGCTCTTGCCCCGTTTAGAAGATCTATACACTTCGTTTGCTTCTAATAAGAGTCAAGTTGTTTAATTTTCTACTTGAAAAAAGAAAAAACAAAACAAACTATATTATTGTTAATTGATTTTTTAAGAATTTATTGACTAATTTTGTATATTTTAATCATTGTAGTACTCAAAATTCAACCACTTCCCTTCTAAATGGGTCATATATATTTTTTGTCTTAATTTTGATAAATATTTGCAAATAGGGACTTAATTATCGCACATAGTTAAGTTTAGAGACTCAATTGCAATAAAAAAGTTTAAAAATCACATTAAAAAAGCGTAAAATTTAGAAGATAAATACACCAAAAATCTTTTTTTTTTTTTTTTTTAATGCTGGTGTGTTTGGAGGACACTAACATACACTAACATTCTACTTCTTGAGAGGAAAATTATTTTTATTTCAAAGATGCCTTCTATTGTTCATTAATTGAAAAAGTTCACTTAACTTTGAAGTTTCCTCCAAATCTCTCTCTTGAACCAGTAAAGTTGGATGATACTTGGCCGATTTGATAAATTTTTCTTACTAATAGGATGTTTGGCATATTGTATTCAGTTAAAACTTTTGGTTCAAATGCTGTAACATATAAAAGCTTTACATGTAACTATTTTTTGCTTTATACTACTTGGTTTGAACCATTATGCCAAATACACCATAAATAATATCCGAAGCCAGAAATCATGTGTTATGTATACTTCAATCCAATTAATAGCTAACTTAATATAAACCAAAACACTACTATTTTAGGAGAGTCTAAGGCTGCAAAAGAGGAATTACTTAAAACATTTCAAAATATTTTTCAAGAGAAATAAGAAGACGTGAGAAAGAGAAGAACCCTCATATTGAAGTTCTCAAAAATTGGTGTTGTGTTGCTTCCTTTTGCAGTTTTGATTTTCCCTGACTGTGTAATTTTTATTTTATTAAGTAGATTTGTTGGATTCAACTATATCACATATAATTTCGATTTTTTGGATTCAACTATATCAGATATAATTTCAAAGAAAATTGTCATAAATACTATTTTTAAAACTTCTTTTTTTATAAATATTACATATATTTAAGTGTGACGCAACTTAAACATAATATAAATGGTAATGTATTGCAATTTTTTTAAATCTGGCATTAATAAACACGTTTTTTAAAATGGTGTGATATAACATGTAATTTTCTCTCATTTCAATATTTTTAGATATCTATAGTTTCAAAATTATTAGACGTTGTTTTAAAGAATAAGAATCTATGTTGCATATTTACCCTAACAATAAATCCACACTCATTTCTTTCAATATTAACATCTAGAATTTGAATTCCCCATCCTATTCTCTAACATTGTAACCAACTTGAGAGAGAGATTTGAAAGAACTCCCAAAATTAAACACTTTTCGTAGTTCTCAACAGTGAGAGGATGTTATTAAAAGAGACATGCAAGGCTTTAAATAATTTGTCGTGTAAAAATTTTTGAATTAATTGTAAAAAATTCTTGTTTTTTAAGGTAATAAGATACAGTTCTAAGCCATTAAATTTAATCAGTAAGTTGATAGAAAATTCATTATAATTTCGATACGATCTGACAAAAACTTGCTACAACTATAACAAAAACCACAGGTTATATGTATTACTTCTTACCACATAAAGCTTCCATGCACCGCCTTCCTTTCAGCAAAAACAGACAAATAAAACTCCCTTTGAATACCATTGATAATAAAACAATGCTAAAGGGTATCTTTAGTACTCAACACCATATACTAAGATAAGATAGAGTAGGTCCCATAATGTATAAAAGGCCACAACATTACAACTAATAGACCTACACTCTATTAGTTGTAATGTTCAACACCACGGATGTGTCTTGGCAATTTTCTGGAGAATAATACGGGGAAAAAGGGGTGCACACGTGTCCAAGAAGGTGGTTAGAGAAGAAGGAAGAAGCAGACCTGGCATGAAAAATGGAAGCCAGAGATACTAAACCAGACAAATTGAGTTCACAGATAGTTAAGTACTACGGTGATATTCACCTGTTCAGTTTTTATCTATTGATCAAGGCGAGCAAGCCCCACCAATCAGATTGGTTTGCAATGTGGGGTTTGATTTTGATCCACCGATGGTTGCTGCTGGTCACACTATTTCAATGGTACGACACTCACAGATGATCCCTAGCCCCTCCATAAGAACTTCCGTTTCTTTCAGAAGTTGAAACGACCGTTGTGCCACTGCCAAGCATGCTCCTCTATAGTTAGACCAGGGGCATTTAAGGTAATTACATCCGACCCAGGCTTAGCGTAAACCTTCTGCTATAGATGAAGTTACCATCTACAACATGTGGTATTTATTACTTTCTATGTTGTTAGAGTATGATAACTTCAATTTTGTTTGGTCCTATCCGAAAAGCTCATGGTGCGATAAATTGTGGTGAAAAATAAAAGTAAAATTTTTCATGATGAGATCTATAGTGGGCGATCGATAAAAATTGGCTTATAATCCCACTCATCCTCCATAAAACACAATATTTCCAAGTGTGCAAGTTGAAACGCCAGTTGAACTGCAACTTGTCTTCACTCTTCGAGATCAAAAATTACCTTCCTTCACACGTAATGCATATAAAAATCCAATAATGCATCAAAGAGGAGATGGAGGAGGAAAAACAATGTAGAAGAAAACACTATCACGAGGTGATATGCAATAACAGCATGAAAGAGCCTTATAGAATCTCTTAGAGTGGATATTGCAAGAAACTCCCTTAAATTAAGGAAGTAAGAAGTGTTAACCGGAAAACTCCGTAACACACTAGCACTCTCCAATTCAGAAGAAATGCTCTTTGAAAATAGAGGAGGAAGCGTTTATGCACTATATCTAAAAATGACACAGCAGGCGCATCGATTTCAAAGGCCTCAATCTTGTCGCAAGAATGAAAATAGACACTCAGGAGATATTGTGCAAGAAATCTAACCCTTCGCAACATATAGCAAAAACCAATTGTAGGAAGGGAAAGCTAGAAAGAAGCGAGTAAAACAAATCATCTGTGATAGCGGAATTATCTAGACTAAATTTTCTCAAACCATGGGAAGTCAAATTGAATACTGTACGAGGCAAAACTTCACCAACTGCTGAGCTAAAAACAAATTTTTGAAGGTTTGGAGCATCAATATCAGCCCTCAAAAGTTCAGATGTAGTAATCGCGACCACCTCGAGTCTTTGGATATGTCTATCTTTTAAGTCCCCTAAGATTCCCAAGATGAAGAGAGTGTATGGTGGGACCATTGTCGACGATATCCTGGATTGACTTTTCGCTTAAACAAATCCCAACAAACGTTAGCATCAGTTTTCGAAGAGAATAATGTTTGATTGGATCTAAAACAAAGATGGTTTCAGGCAAAATATAACAACTTAGCAGCTGGGCTGTGAAGAGATCTAAGCCTAACTCAAAGGCACCATTCGTGAAAGCAAATTTTAAACATTCAACAACTTTGGAATCCAAGTTAGGATCGACACAATTTACCCAGAGACGAAATTTCTACACTCTTCGCTTACAAAGACAAAACCTCATCAAGGACTTTTTCACACTTTTCATGAAATTGCCAACAGATTCAGGACAAAGCAAAGCAGTGGGCTCAATTTGGAATTGAGGAGTCTTCAGATAAGTGTATTGGTCAAAATCTAATATCAGGAATGACTCCCAAACACAATTCCATTTCTTGGACAATACACTAGTTCTTGCAGCATCTTCTCTTGGAAGAAAAGACAAAGTATCATGTAAAATAAATTCGGGCAAGTAGGAAAATCTGTCCACAGAATCACGCTCCATTCGGGTATTTCTTATCCTCCATCGTTTAAATCATAAATATACGCTTCGTGTGTTACATCCGAAATTTTAGCAAGTGGAAAGATAAAATACAAAAGTAAAAGAATTGGATGGGTTAAACTCTTACCAAAAAAGGAAACTTATATCTTTCTCGCCAAAATTGTTTCCAGATTAACAAATAGCTCAAAGATAGTTTCAAAACAAAACAGAAACCAATATTACCTTATAATTTCAGAAACCCGTTTTACAAACTCACAAATTACCAAGATGAACTGCAATCTAAATACATATATATTCAATTAATTAAAATAAGAATATGGAAAATAAATTACCAATTATTTTCCATACAAATGTTCAATATTTCATTACTACAATTGGGGTTATTAGCGACAACATTTTTTGCGACTATTTTTGTCGTCGCAAATATTACATAGTTGCGACATTAAGTCGTCACAACTGTGTGATCCATATGCACCATCATAATGTTGTTGATAACTCAATTTGCGATGATATTTTATTGCAAATTCGTTCATATTTGCCTCGACATGTCATTGCAAAAAAATATGCTTCAGTATTTACGAGGATATGTCGTTGCAAATAATATTTGGCACCTAAACCTATGTGGCGCAAAGTTTTCTTATGCCACTATGTAGGTATTTGTGACGATATTGTTGTTGCAAATAATAACAAGGTGCAAGTGGCAATCACCGTGTTCATATTTGCAACAATAATATCATAAATATTAACGTGATACAGCTATATTTAGCTATCAAAAACATTTGACTATGAGGTTATTTGCGACGACAAAAGGTAAAAATTTAATTTTTTTCAAAATTTTAGCGGAAGAAAAGGTGGTCTATTTAATTTTATTTGTGATGATATTTTTATTATGTCGTCGCAAAAGTTGTTCAAGAATCTTCTTATCCAAATTAAATGAAATGCCGTCATTTTTCTTCTTGCGACGACAAAATGTTGTCGCAAAAAGCTCTGCATATAAAACAAACCCAAGAGCTCCTCTTCCTCCATTTTCTCTGGCGTCTTTCTCCTCCTCTGAAGAATTCTCTCTGTTTCTCTACCCTATTTTATCTCAAATCCCTCCCAAACTTTCAAAAAACACATAGATTCATGAGTTTTATATTGTAAAAACTCAAATTCTCAAGCATTCATAAAAATCTCCGTAAATTGAAAAATCCCCAAACTTTTTCCCTGTTGAGTTTTAGAGTTTTTTGATTGTTTTCCTGCCATCCATTGAAGTCTTCATTGCTATCCTCATTTTCTAACCCCCGTTCTTGGGGGGTTTTAGATTATGGAAGTTTTTAATTTTTTGGTATTTGGATTTTTGAAATTGTGTTGTCAATTGCATTTTTAGAATTGTGAATTTGTTAGTTGGATTTTGAATTGTTGTAGAATTACGAATTGTGATTGTGATTGTGATTGTTTTTGGAATTGTGTAATTATAGTTAAGTTAATAATAAGTTGTTTATCCAAGTGGTTTAGGTTGAAAATAAAATTAAGTTAGTATAGTATAGTATAAAATTAATTTTAATGCATTATAGTAATTAAAAAATTGAAAAATAAATGTTGAAGTTATTAATAATAATAATTTAAATATCACATTCAAAGTTGTTATTACTAATTAAAAAATTAAAATAACCAATGAATTTTTCAAGCATTAGCTCATTCTTTGAGATACTTGAAACTTAGCTAGTTCTCCTTGACATAAGCCATGATATAATTCATCAAAATCTCGCTTAAAACCTAAAGAAAAACCACCAAAACACTTAAGAAAAGTTGGAGTTTGTACTTTCAAAACTGTTAATCTTACTCAAAAACACTTAAACTTGCTTCTAAAGTGGATTTGAAGTTGCATTTTTTATAAAATATTTGAGAGAGAATGAGGGAGTGGCTGGTCTTTACATGGGAGAAAGTGGGTTTGTTTTTGCATGTTTCATGCAAAACAATGGAGACAAGGCTTAAGCTTATCCTTTATGAACCATAAAAATTGTCTAGGGATCAAATTGAAATAAAAAGATTATTCCCAACCATAAGCCAAAACCGGTCCTCTATGGGAATATGTGGCAATTTTTCCTAATTTAGGGTGTCATCAAATGGGTCCCACTTTACTTTTTAAACTGTTAAAATTTACACTACACTCTATTTTTCCTATACTGTTGATATATTTCCATACTGCTTATATATTTTCCTACATAGTTTATCAGATTTACAACATTCCACACTTATCCATATCCTCCATGCAATATAATTCCTATACTACTTAATTCTATACAGTCTAATTTCTATACCGCATTACTTTATTAATATAAATTCCATACTGCACAACTTTACCAACCCAACTTCCATATTGCATAACTTTATCAGTATAATCCTTATACTGTATTACTTTCATGCTGTAAATTTTATACTGCTTAATTTCTATACTGTGTAATTTCCAAATTTCTTTACCGTATTTTCCTTATACTATAAAATCTCATACAATACTATTTTATACCACATTTTTCTTATAGGCCTTTCCTTAATTAAGACTATAACATGATATTTAATCTTGTAAATTTTATATTTACTCTTATTAAATTTGTCACAAAAATTTGGATTTAAATAATAATCCTTTTGACACGAAATTTTCTTCTTAAGTCCTTAACAAATTTTTGAGCATAAAATTTAGCTCACAAATTATGTACATAAATCACTTAGCATAGCCCTAAATTATTGCATATAAAATGTATTAGAAATTCTTAGGTGTCACACTACCATGCAAATGTGTCTACCATGGAGTTAATCTGCCTCCCCCATTGGATGTAAATCCCCATTAGTCTTATTATATATAGACGGCCTAGCTAAATACATAGACTGCAAACTATATAATTTAGACTATTAATATCTAAATAAGATCTATTTGCATATAAACCTATATATGTCCAATTCCAAAATTTGGTTTTAATAGTTAGGATCATAAGTTTGCTTAATATAAAATCATTTATATGAACATAATGAGGACTATTAAGAATACATGAAATAATCACATTATTATTTATTTCACCAAACTTTTCATAAACACAATTAAGTTATTTATTTGTTAGTGCACATATCCTTGCAAACATTCATTAAGATCTTAAATTATACTTGATATTTTCTACTAATAGTTTAAAAAAATCTAATATTTCCTATAATTTTCTATCTTTTCTTTTTTCAAAACCCTATTTTTAGGTTGTTTGATTGAGCTTTTATTTGTACCTTTAATTGGCGAGGAAAAGAAGTAAAAACAATGAATTTTCATTAAGTATTTCAAATTATATTTTTTAGCAGGGCTTGAATGGGTCAAAATAATTTTTAAATGTTTCAAGAAGTAATAAAAATGTTATAATAAAGTTTATCATGTTTAATTGAAACTCTAAAGCAATTTATAGTCTACCTCAAAGTAGCTTTGTGAGAAATCACGCTATGTGACTTTGACTGGAAAGTGCTCTAAAAAGCCTAAGCTTTTCTGACAAATGGGTTAAAGCATTTTCGAAAACAACTTAAGAACATAGAATGCCAATAACAATCTTCATGAAACTCTGCCAAACACGCTAGTTTTTGGCGTGTGATTCAAAGTTCAAATTAAATACTATTTTCTTTTTTCGTGTTAATAACATTGATGATAGGGTAAGAGAAAGAAGAAAAAAGAGAGAGAATAATAAGCATGGTATGTATGCATCACATAATTTATATATTATTAATTATTTTAGAGTTTTTAGAAGTTTCATTTAAACTTCAGTGTCAAACGTAAATCTTCACATGCGTAGATATATTTGTAATATTTAAGTATTCATATTTTTTTAACGCCCATATTTCTAACCTTGGTGGTCCGTGAATTTTTTTAAAGAGTTGTTGAGAACAAACTTGCCTCGTAGCATTTGTTTCGTTACAATGAAAAAGTTGTTGAGAACAAACTTGCCCCTATTAACACGTTTGTTTTAAGGTTACAAAAAAGATCCCAATGATTTTGTTATTTTCTCTAACAAATATTTAAATAAATGTATATTATGTTTGGCAACATAGTTTAAACCATAAATTTAATGGTTCAAACCAACTTTAAGGCCTTTTTTTTACCAAATTTAAATTGTTAACTAATTTTGATTCAAACTTATATTGAAATCTTCAATTCAAAGTGTGTAACAAACATGCTAAAATAGGGTGTTCGGCAAGTTTGAACCAATTTTAGTTAAGACCAGTGTAGCATATGAGAGCTTTATATTATAGTTTATTTTTTTATGACACTATGATATTTAAGGTTTTTATACTCTAACAACCAAAAGTTTTAGTTAAATTGAGAATGTTAAACATCCTATTAATATATATGAGAAATTTATAAGGAATTCCCTCTTTAGAACACTCTTTATCAACATTGTTCTCTCCTCTTTCACTTTTCAAAATTGCTCCTTTTAAAGTTATTTATTTTGTAATTTGATTTATCTATTGACGTGTTTGTCCCTGTAGTTTAAAAACCATTTAAAAACCACAGCAGAACAGAAACCCTAGTTCAATCAAATTTTCTACTCTCTCTCTAGCTTCTTCATTTCTCTCTTCTTTCCACCCTTTCTCTCTCTTCTCCGCCTCTTTTCCTCCCTCTCCGCTTATCTCTCCTCTCCGCCTCCCTCTCTCTCCTCTCTCTTCCCTGCTACAGTTTAGAGCAAATCGTGTGGAGCTGTGCTATCATCAGTCTTCGTTGCTGCAGATCCCTTCCTCTGCGCCGTTAGATCCTTGCTACCAATCTGCCTCGTCGTCGCTCGTCCTTGATCTCCTCCATCGTCTATCTCGCCAACTTTGCTATCATCTTCACTTTTTCAGATCTCTTGGCTGAGATCGGCATCGTTGGAACTGGAGATGGTCACGGCTCCAACGGTTACAGGGAGTTGTCTATCTTGACTCAAGATAATATTCATAGAGATCAAACGAAGGTCACAGCGGCAAGAAGATCATATCCATTATACTTTGTTCTCTGCACGGACATGCTCATTGCGATCTTTTTAGAACGTGATTTCACAGCATTCTAAATTTCGGTAGCATGTTTGCCTATTGACGCCACACTTTGGCGATTCCCAAGCATAAGTTAAGTTCAATATATAACTAGTTTTTATTTTTGCTCTTTTTAGTGTTTTTAATTTTTCCTTTTTTCATGCTTTTTTAAGATCTCTTCAAAGTTCTAATCAAGGATGCCTCACTTTGGAACTAGTTTCTGGAAAAATCTTTCTTTCAAACTAGGGAGTAACTTATACTGAGAGGAGTGTTTAAATGTAAATCGAACACTAGGAATACCTTCATCATAAGCCCGTGCAGCCGTGAGGATATAATATTGGGTTGAATTTCTAGCTTTCGAGGAAAAAGGAAAAGAAGGAATCAGGTCTTATGTCAATAATTTTCTGTTTTTTTTTTTTTTTCAATTTTAACGGTGGTTAATGTCTGGTTTCTTTTCCAGTCGGCATTATAGCTGTTTGGTTGCCTACTTTAAACATTTCCACTGTTCTAAGAACTTCATTTGTTGAAGTTTCTTGACGCAATTTTTTTGGAAAAGTTTATAATTTATGATTTTTATTTTTTGAACAAGGATCTGGTTTGTAGAAGTTAATGAACAACATAACAAGTTTCATGTTTTTGAGTCTCAACATCACCTTTTTCTCACTATGAGATTTTTTAATTCTAAATTCTAGCAGGAACCTAACGGGTTCCATTACACTCCAATACCCTACACTAGCAACCGAAGGCAGTAGGGGCTTCTTTTTTTTAAAGAAAATATGTTAGCACTTAGTAGGTTCTAGCTTTAAAACCTATCAGGTTACGCTTTAGCACCTAACATCGACGATTGGAGGCGGTTGGCATTTGTTTGTTTCAAAGAAAATATGCTGGAATCTAGTACATTCTAACTTTAGAACCTACTAGGTTACAATTCTACATCACGCACAGTTGACCGAAGGCGATTGTAATTTTTTTATTTTAAAGAAAATATGTTGGAATCTGATAGGTTGGGTTACAATCTAGCACCATACGCCAACGACTGGAGATGGTTGGCATTTCTTTATTTCAAATAATATATGTTGGAACTTACTAGATTACAATCTGGCACCCCGCATCGACGAGCGGAGGCGGTTGATACTTCTTTGTTTTAAAGAAAATAATCTCATAGGTTTCAACTTTAAAACATACCCAGTTTTAATCTGGCATCCCACGTTGGCGAGTGGAGGTGATTGACATTTCTTTGTTTCAAAGAAAATATGTTGAAAACTGGAACCTACCAGGTTACAATCTGGCACCCCATGCCAACGACCGAAGTATTCTACCACATGAGGGAGTGAGAAGAGAGGGTAATTTAGACTGTAAATAAATTACCTTTTTAATTAAAGAATGAAGCGTAACTTAGACTTTTAATAAATTATCAATTTCTAATAAAGGGACAATTTTAATAAGTGGTTTGTTTGAGGGCATTTTTAATTAGTTGGTGCATTAGTGTTTTTTTCTCTATTAATTTCATCTAAAAAAGTATTAATTACAAAATTTTTCCCTCAATTATAATCCTTATAACATTACATCCCTAAATTTGAAAATGTAACACACGTTCCCTTGAACTATGAAATACTAATAAAAAAACTCCTTTGGTTAGAACTTTCAATAAAACTTAGTGCATAAAAACTCCTTTTATTAGAACTTTCAACAAAACTTTATACATAATTAAAATTTGATACATAATATAGGAGTACTTTGGTAATCCTGTCATATCTAAAACTAATTTAAATTTAAAAAGTTAATATAATTGAAAATTTTTAATTGTTGAAATTATATACTAGAAAACCTTAAAAAAATTTAAAACAAAAATCATTTTTTTCACTTTTATGTGACTACATCATGGTAAACTAATAGTTTAATTGTTTATCAAACTATTCAACAACTTATTATTTGTGTAATATTATGTCATTTATATTCAAAATTATAATTGGATGGAGTTTTCTTAGTAATATTTTATATTAAAGATAGCAGATTTTATGTTTTGAGGTTAGGGAGTGTAGTGTTAGACGGTATGGGGGAAGTTTTGTGATTACTCAAAAAAAAAAAAAAAGGGATAGGCTACCGTTTGAAGCGCTAAAGGGGGAAAAAATGGAGAAGAAAAGAATCTTCAATGTACGTAAAGACTTGCATAGCCACGTGGACCCACAACCCACAAAGAAACAAGTTTGGCGTCGTCGTATCCCCATTAACTTCTTGTTCGTGCTGCCCTGCTTGCCCTACTTGGGAAAACCGGATTCAGAAGAAAGACCTCCAATTCTCATGGTGTTTTCAACTCCCAAATTCCACGCTTTTCACGCCTTCATCTTCTCCAGGTCTAATACCAATTCCCTCTACGAAGATCTACGCAATGCGTAAATGTTCGATTCTGTGTTTTCCTTTTAAACTTCAATTTGGTAGATTCTGGCGAATTCGTTATTGATCTTGTGATTTTGTTATTGGGTTTTTTCCTTTTTTGCTTTATAATTTTGGTCTGATTTTGCTCGTTGAATTTGGATTTTTTTTTTTAATTTAAAATTTTCTTTCTGCTTTGAGTTTCGGAAAATTTTGGGTATGCGAATTAATTTGACGGTCGTCTCTTAAAATTACACTAGTCTATGAACTTTGCAGGTCACCGCTAGAAGCTCTGTTTCTTTGGGTGGAAAAAGGGAGCTTTTTTTTGGGTAATAAGGGTTTGGGTGCTTTGATTATATTATCTTTTCGTTAAAATTTTGGCAATTTTAGCACCTAAATTTAATTAAGAAAGTGAATGAAGCGAATTGAACTAGTTTATTTTTTATTTGGATGATTCTGAACAGATATTGAAAAAGGTCAGTTTTAATTTTTTTTCGTGCAATTCACAGTCTAGTACTGTGAATAACCTAGGATTATTTATGTGTGTGGAGCCAAATTTTGCTAAATTGTTATTTGATTTGGTGTATTTACTGTTGTTTTTTCCAGAATTGTGTTATAATACATAAAATACGGGGCAAAAAAGGTGGGCAGCACCTGAATTGAGTTCAAATATTACAAGTTCTCCTTAGTCTTGTGTGTTCTTGCCGGATTCTTTATGGGAGGTTTTTTGAGTTTGGCTGGACCCAAGTGCGGGGCAAACGAGTACCATGAGGTCTCACAGTACGAAACCTGCAAGAGACAAAGAATGTCGCCGAGCATTGATGAGAGCCCGAGACTGATTCCTAGTCTTCCGGATGAGCTATCGGTACAGATTATTGCTAGGCTTCCTAGAATTTGCTACTTCAATGTGAGGTTGGTGTCCCAGAAGTGGAAGGCGACTGTTATGAGTCCTGAGCTTTTTAAGTTGAGGAAAGAAATGGGGACAACCGAGGAATGGCTGTATCTGTTGACCAAGGTTGAAGAAGACAAACTTTTATGGCATGCTTTGGACCCCTTGTCTAAAAGATGGCAGAGGCTACCTATGATGCCCAATGTCATTTACAAAGAAGATTCTGCTAAAGGTTCTTCTGCCCTGTGGACGTGGAGCATTGTGGGCCCTAGCATTAGGATTGCTGACTTTATTAGGGGCTGGCTTGGACATAAGAGCTCGTTCGATCAAATGCCGTTTTGTGGTTGTGCTGTTGGCGCTGTTGATGGATGCCTTTATGTGCTAGGTGGATTTTCTAGAGCTTCAGCTATGAAATGCGTCTGGAAATTTGATCCGATTCAAAATGCATGGAGCGAAGTTCCTGCCATGTCTACTGGCAGGGCCTATTGTAAAACGGGCATTTTGAACGACAAACTCTATGTTGTTGGAGGGGTTAGTCAGGGACGAGGTGGATTGACTCCTCTTCAGTCTGCAGAAGTTTTCGACCCTTCTACGGGAATATGGTCCCAAGTACCAAGTATGCCATTCTCCAAAGCTCAAGTTTTACCCACTGCCTTTTTGGCTGACATGCTAAAGCCTATTGCTACTGGGTTGACTTCATACATGGGAAGGTTATGCGTGCCTCAAAGTTTGTATTCCTGGCCATTTTTCGTTGATGTCGGGGGAGAAATCTATGACCCTGAAACAAACTCATGGAATGAAATGCCAATTGGCATGGGAGAAGGTTGGCCTGCGCGTCAGGCAGGTACAAAGTTGAGTGTTGTGGTGGATGGTGAATTATACGCTTTCGATCCTTCTAGTTCATTGGACAGCGGTAAGATCAAGGTGTATGACCAGAAGGAAGACGCTTGGAAGGTTGTTATAGGGAAAGTCCCTATCTATGACTTTGCAGGTTCAGAATCTCCGTATCTGCTTGCTGGTTTTCATGGAAAGCTGCATGTCATCACTAAAGATGCCAATCATGAAATTGCAGTTTTGCGGGCTGACCTGGACAATGATGTAGATTGTATACCATCAAGCTCAGCCTCTGTCGTAGCTGACTCCTCTGACTTGGTGGCCGATTCAGACACTGTAATTTGGAACACCATTGCAACTCGGGACTTTGGGGCGGCTGAACTAGTCAGTTGTCAAGTTCTTGCCATTTAGCAGAAGGCTAAGTATCACAATTTTAGCGTCTTTGCGAGTAAGCTGTTTGCTAAAGGGCTGAGATACGTAGTCAGGTTTCTGCAAATTGATGGTCTACGCTTTTTATATGTATTCAGTATAAGATGAGGTATATTGTATAGTATATACGTATAAACCGCTATTTTACAAAACTGATTTGATTGCCAGAAGTTGTTCTGCAAGTTCTTCATATCTTGGATGTGATATGCTTTCTGCATTCAATGGCGTTTGCTACCATTCTTCATTCTGGTAAGTAAAAGCCAAAAAATATATATAGATATATGAAATATTAATGCTCTAGCCTAGAGAATGTCAGTTCTCAAAAACAATTATGTTCACCAGTGGAAAGTAAAATTATAATTACGTTGTGTTTGTTCAATAATATGGTTAAATTGTATTTTGGAAACCAGAAAATTTAGGATAGGGGTTAGCCTAGTAGTACCTTTGCATGGTTGCATCGCTGGAACATGTAGAAATCTTTTCCATTTCTACATTCTTTAGGTTCTCCTTTGATACCATTACTCAAATGAACAAAATCATTTTTCTTGTAAAAGGAGCCTCTTATGATCAGGATACGGAGGAATCTGATTTTTGTTTGTTGCCCAAGGCCCTAACGGCGTTCAAGTGATCTTTGACCCGTATGCTTGGGTCGTGAAGCCCACTCTGCTTGATAGTCTTGTCCCAGCTTTAACGTTTCTACGATGAGGCATTTCTTTTCCATTTAAACCCATATTGTACGTGTCAAAACTACTGAAATACAACTCCCATGTCGTCATGTTTACAGCTTCATAATCAAAATTTCTCGATTAAGTCGATATATATATATATATATATATATATATATATAAATAAGACCACTCGAGCAAATTCCCAGCCAAGGTGGATCCTGTAAGAACTTCAGAATAAGACCTGTACTTTTTACCTTTTTATGGGCTAAGAAAACTATATATATTTGTGTGGTAACGTTAGGAAGTGTCTAAGTGTCGCAGGCTGCATGATTTTGCCCCCACTATCACTTAGAAGGCTTGATTGAAGACTCTAGGATTCTCTAGATTATTATTTTGGGGTTTGAAATAGTGTGGAATATTCTAGATGATCCTAAAGAAATCAAAGACAATATGGAGGAAGCTTGATGATTCTAGAAGATTCCAAGTTGCTCCTGAAGGTTGTGCAACACTCAAAGATGTTGTGGAATGTTTCTGAAACGTCAAGATCTATCTAGAACTCTCCGGACATCTCTAGAAGTCTTTAGAAGGTTTTAAGATACTTCTAGAACTCAGGAGATGGTTATGGAAGATTATAGAATATAGTGTAATTTTGTATGTTGCTAGGGAGCTTACTAGAATATTCTAGGACATGCCATAGTCCATAAAGACCTAGAATGTTCCTTAGGTAGCCAACGACCTATAATAAAAGAAACCGTCCTTATATGGGACCAATTCCCACGTATGAGAATCTCATGTATCCAACCAAGTAACTATCATATTTTGTACTCCTTTCTTGAGTTAATAAAGCTTTCTTCCATTCAAGTTCTTTTTCTTTGTTATGTTTTGCTTCCCCTAGCCATTTGACGATTAGTGTTTGAAGGTTGCTAGGCTGACTTAGCAGAAGGGAGTGCTAAGTGCCGCACAATTGCTTTGTGAGAAGATCAGGCCTTGACAATAAGGCACAGTTTAAACAAGAATTTTATAATCTCAAGATAGTTTTCGAAGTTTTCATAGGGAACCAATATCACCAAATTTCTAATAAGCTGTCTAGCTGTATTGGAAGAAGCGGCTCTCTCTCTCTCTCTCTCTCTCTCTGCACAATAGAGAATGAGATCCCACTTCAGAAATGTCACTCTAATATTACATTTTTGAGTTGTTGCATAATGTTTGAGATATGAATCCGATGTTCTTTGTACTATTGCAGCAAAACGTATTTCAGGTTTCATTTATTGAATTATGGTGCAACATTTGCAAACAATCATGCATAAATTATATATCAGCTCCAGAGTGACACCCTTCTCTGGCTAACATTAGATTCGTGAGGTTGCCTACTAAAAATCTAATCAGGGGTAAAAATTTATCAAAGTCAAATGCAAGAATCAAGGTTTAATATAAATTTTGGTCGCAGCCTCTTTTCCCAGCTATTGTTGCTTGCATTTTTATAGCAATTTATCCACTGGGAATTAAAAAAACAAACAAACAAACAAACAAAAAATTATGTACCAGTGGGTATCTAGTTGCAACTTGCAGATCTGCAAGAAAAAAAAAAGTGAGTTTGGTGAGGTACTTGCAGGAGAAGGACGCTACTTCCTAATTGCAGTTTGTGCATTATCAACAAGTCCTAAATCAGTTCTTTTTATTGCTACAAGGCGACCAAGGCAAACTGGAACCCTCAATCATTAAATAAAATAATAAACTCTTTCAAATCTCTAAGTTGGGTCAGTTTGGTGGGTTTTGCACTTGGGGCTGCTTGCCATTATAAAATCGCCTTATCCAATAGATTTAAGTCTACAAGTACAGAGAAGTCGCCAATAATGATTTGAGTACGACAAAAAGCAAGTGCACAAATTGGGTTTCCTGTTCTTAGTTGTCCACTGTTGAAGTTCCTTATTTCTTGATCAATCCAAACTACCATGAATAAATATTGGTTAGTTTCGTGGACGGCAAAAATAGACGATGGGATAATAAGATAAATATTCATTTTCCATTAATTAAAGTATGGTCATTGACAGCAACACTCTGCAGTATTCATCGATATGACTCTTGGCCCTTTCTATATTGGCTTTACCTTTTGACTTTTGCATGAGAGCTTAAATTTCTTTATTTTTTGTTTTTGGATATTAATATCACACAGTTTTTAACTGTTATATCTTTATCAAGTTTTGTAAAATTATTTTAATTTTTTTCAATCTAGTATGATTATGATATTATCCTACGGTTAAAAAACTATATTCTATCAGTCATTCTACCTTGAATTCTTTTTACTGCTAGGACCACTATTAATATAATATCTATCAAGGGGAGTTCTTCTCATGATTGATGATTTTCTCAAGGTTATATAATATCTATCCATATATAATATCTATTCGTATTTATCGTCAAAAGAAATCATTTGGTAGTTAGTATTTTGGAGAATTGGTACAAACTGGAAAGGGGAACAAATGAAAAAGAAAATGGTGGTGCTTTGGAATTTTGGTGGGCACAGTGACATTGGTGATCATGGAGACTAAATTTTCAAAAGCAATAACATATTGATTCTCTTTTTTGTCAAAATTGGAATCTTCCAACAAATATAAGGAGCTCTTTTTGAACAATCCTCAGTGAATGACAGAAAATCGAATTTTGAGGAAAAGGGAAAACAAAGAAGAAAAGAAAATGTTGGGGGGTAAGACGTGGGAGAATGTGAAGTTGAAAGCAGGGGATAAGGGCATTGACAATTTTGCTTCCATTAAGAGATTCTTTCTTTTCTTGCGTGCTCTTTTCGTAGTGGAGGAGACTAGCTTTTGAGAAACGACACAATCTGCTAATGGCGTGATCTAATATATTACGAGTTTGGTGTTCTAGTTCTGTATTACCGGGAGCAATAAAATCACAGAAGCAAATCAAACAAAAAAGAACATATTAGATTTATAGATGCTCACCTTTAATGTAAGTGGTACATCTATTTTCAGTCATAATAACCTACTATGATGAAAAAGAAGTTTATAAAACAAAATGGCACATTTTAGTCTTACTATGTTTTCTTTAACTTATCTTGTTAGTCGAATATTGACGCCTTCCTATCATATAAGAAAAACTGTCAGACAACTAAAATTATGTGTGAAATTTCCAAAACAACGTTAATAGTGCTTTGGTTTCATGTGTTTTATATGCGCAAGGCAATAATTGTGAGAACAATAATTAAGCTCGACAATGGTTATTACTTGTTGATACTATCACACCTGCCTAAAGCACATGAAGACAAATCCTCTTCATGTGCATTTTTGCAAATCCCGAAAATTCTTTGGAAGTTTGGCCGTGATGAGTTATCATGACAAGTTCAAAATTTGACAACCATTTGGAAATTGGTATCGAGATGAGATTATATTTAATACAGTCTATTATCATTAATCTTCACCGTAATGTGTTTCATCTTTCCAGCCTGATCTAGTATTATTGCTTCTCTGTCTAACACTTAACCAGTTGTGACTTGTCTACGATTTTTCTATTAAAAATCTGCTGCGCATGGTGTGCACGTCACTAAGAACTAGTTTGGCTGGGACCATCAATCGATAATTGTAATTGAGTTGTGTCTGAATCTTAATATTAATATTTTGAGGATCAAGTTGAAATAGATACGGTCCAATGATTTACGATAATCATGAAGGGTCTTTTTTTTTTTTTAATTAGAGATTTCTTTTGTAGTGTTATTTTTCTAAAACGTTAAATTCTGATTCCCCAAACAAAATTATTGCATGTCTTTGCCAGTTTATGGAAAGCCTATACAGAGGGCATTAACTGGAAGTAGAAATGGAAGAAAAAATATATATAGATATATGATTATATAATGTTATATATTGGATTCGAGAAGAGTGGGAAGAAGGCCTTAATCGTGTTTAACCAACGCAAGCATATATTTTCGCTAGGTAATGGCGAATGTTTTTATTTATTTTATTTGCGATTGTCCAGAATCAATTCAAAATTCTCACTCCACTAGTTGGATTCCCAATCCCCTCCTTTATCCCCCTTTTTTTTTATTTGGTGGAACAAGTAAGTTATTAACTTAGATTGTAAATAAGTATTTCCATGTTCTAATGCCATTAAAAAAAAAAAAAGAAAGAAAAAACTAGGCCGAGCTAAGGTGTTTGACAAAAATGATTAGAACCAACTTTTTAGTAACTAATAATTTAAAGCTCTCATATACTATAGTAAAAAGCAAAAAAAATTGCTACAACATAAAACTCTCACATGCTATAATGTTTTAAACTAAAAAAAATTGTCCCAACTGCAACAATTAAGAGAGTTTTTTTTCCCCTTACAATTAAGAAGAGGAATTTGCTAATTAATTGGCACAGTTGATATCAACCAAGATTAAGAGAAGTAAAACCAACATGAATGCAAATAAGCAGCCAACTAAGGAAAGAGATTAGGATGATAAATTGAACAAAAAAATTGACTTTTGCTTGCCAAAAAAAAAAATATTTTCGACTTTTGTATTCCTGACCAGGTCTCAAGATTTTACCAGGACATGAGCATTTATCGGGTCAGCTTTCACAGATGGACTTTTTTTTTTTTTTTCCTTTCAAACTTGCATTTTCCTTTTTTCGATCTTTTCCAAGTATCTTATTTTTTTTAGGGGCAAATATTTACTTCTAAATACAAATATTATTTGTGGTCTAAATAGATTTTGATAACATTTTTTTTTTGTTCCGTTCCTAACTTACACTATTTAAGTTGGAATTTTCTGTCTTCATAAAATGTTCCAATTTCTTTTGACTAGAATTATTTATATGAAGACAAATTAAGGATTATTAGTTTCCTCTCGGTTATATTCTGCTATGAAAATCGATCAAGAAACAAGCACGTCGGCAGACCAAGTTTTTTTGAAAAGACAACTACTAGAGTGTTTGAAAGGTGGTGGAAACAGTGGTGAGAACCACTTTTATTGTAGCATATGAGAACTTTACACTATAGCAATTTTTTTTTATTGTTACTGTAACATGTGAGAGCTTTTTACTATTTATAATTGATTTTATGGTGGGAACTTTGTCAAACACCCCCTGCATTTACTGCACAGAATAAGCATATATAAAATCGAATTTGTTCTCATTTCTTATGATTGAATTTTTTTTAAAGGATATTTCGTAATTTGGAAAACATGGGTCATAAACTTACAAAAACTTAAGAATCATCATTGACCTTTTAAATTTTATTAGTTTTTTAGCCATAGGTTCTATAAATAGATACTATTATGTAATAAATATCTAGGTAATAAATTTTTAACATGAACATTTATAAATCTTACCTTTAGATTAATATAAACACTCATACATCATACCATTAAATAAATCCAAGGTCAAATCTGCAGCTCCTATGACGGTGGAAACTACGAAATTAATTTCCCTCATTTCCCATTTACTGTTTGCACAGGTGATAGAAAAAAGAGTTTTTTGTTCGTAAATAATTAAGAAAAGGAGGGCAATCATGTAATCCTATCCGAGCCAATATGATAGCCAACTTCTGTTGATTCAGGTAGTAAATCTCACTCGGTAAGGCCTGGGCTGTTTGGTTTTTTTTTCTTTCTTTCTTTCTTTCTGAATCAAGCAATTCAAAGGAGGCGTTTTCTTCATTCTTTTGTAAATTGATAGCCAACTTCTATTCTGTTTATGCTTTTAAGGTTACTATCAAGAGGCCCGGATCTCCATGTCAGGTAGCTAACTTTTCAGCCCATCAAAATTCACTCTTTTTTTTTTTTCTCTTATTGTTTTTTTGGGTTATGGAAGTGTTTGCTCTTCTGGGTCTAACTGATTTTATTTTATTTTTGTGGTGTGTTCACTCATGACAGATTTGAACTGGGTTTTCTTATTATTTGCCAACATTTTTGGACCCAAATTTGATTTCTTGGAGAGTGTTGTGAGAATTTGAGGTGGGACATTTAGTGGTGGGAAATTGCTCTTCATCGATTTTTAATGGCTTCCCAAGATTTGATTGAAGTCAAATTCAGGCTCATTGATGGCACCGATATCGGACCGAGCAAGTATAGCCCAACTGCCTCTGTGGCTTCTCTTAAAGAGAAAATAATTTCACAATGGCCAAAAGGTCGGTTTTTTTTTTTTATTTTTGTTTTCTTTCCTTTTTTGCCCGTTTAATTTCTATGCATCATTTTCTTATGCCTCCGGGATTCTTCAGATTGAAAGTTTTTTAATTGTTATGTTGTTGTTGTTGTTGTTTCATTCTCTGATATGTTTGTGAGATTGTTTATTTATTGTGTACAAATGGATTTATTGTGTACAAATGGTGATTTGGGTTGGTTTAAGGAAAAATTTTAAGGCTTAATTAGGCCTTACCATTATTACTTTGTTGCATATTTAATGATGTTCCTCACCTATTTACTTTTTAGACCTTGTTAATAATGTGAAGTTAAGAGTTTGCTGTGACATTTGACGCATTGGAACCCCACATGGACTTTGATGAGTTAAAGCTCAAATTTTAATTATTGGTCGTACTATTATTGTTGCTGTTATTGTTGACAATGTCATTGTGTCTATGATATTTGGTTCACATCTAGCCCCTTAATTAACTCTTCACTCTTTGGTTAAGCTCTAACGCATTTGAGTTATGAGACAGTTTTGAGTTTTTGTTAAGAATTAGACATCCTAATTCTTTACTATTTTTTCAGGAACAATATTAATGAAAAAAATGACAAATAAGCACACAAAATATTCATATAGTTGTTCACCCTCAATATGAGATTTTCAACCGCTGTAGAAGTTAACGATGATGAATAATATTTCTAGAGAATTGCACACCTCACGCTTGTAGACTCTGTGTTGGTCTCTCGAGCCCTAATCTCAAAAACCAGTGCCCTCCAATATAAGTAAAACTAGGACAACCAAAATACTGAAAAGTCTAAAAGGTCAATCCACATGTTGTGTCAGGGCAATAATTAGGCTCCATGCACTCGATAGATTCTTGAGAAGGGAACTTAAAATCTCTCTTTTGCATGAAAAAGCCAGGAATTATCTTTGAACAATTCAAATTTTGTTTTGCATATTTTTATAATGGTGTGTGTGTGTGCGTCTGTGTGTTATTGTCTTTGTTTCTTTGTTAGCAGCTGTTTATTGCAAATAGGACTAGTTTTATATTTCTCCCCTCCTCAAAAAAAATAAATAAATAAACAAAGGAACAAAAATTTATGGCCAAGATTTTCAATCCTTCTATAGCATGAATATTGAGATATCGATCTTTGGCTTTGAAATAGACTGGACATTTTCTGATGTAGTTCCATCTTTTCTTTCAACAGACAAAGAGATTAGTCCTAGGACAATAAATGATTTGAAGCTTATCAATGCGGGGAAGATATTGGAAAATAACAGGACACTTGCAGAGTCGAGACTTCCAGTAGAACTCCCCGGAGGTGTCATCACAATGCATGTCGTTGTGCGACCTCCTCTTTCAGACAAGAACACTGGTAATGTGTTTACTTAAGTTGTGTTCTATGTTCATGGCCTATAGAAAGCTTCATGATTTTGCTTTATCTTTGCATTCAAATGTTAACAGTGAGTTGACTTGAATTTGTTACAACGCATTGATTTGATGTGGGTAGTTGAGATTTAATTTGCAAAGAGGGGAATTTAAACAAGACGAGACGTGTTGACAAAAGATTATTTCTTATTTTAACACATAACTATATCAAAAACATGATGAAAGACAATTCAGTTGTGAGTTCTGAAACAGTACTAATACTGGCGTTTTTCAATAGACAAAGTGCAGAATGATTCTCCAAAGAGCATGAACCGGTGCACGTGCTCAATATTGTAGCGGCCCCCATGGCTAGAATGGCGTGGCTGCTTTAATTGGTGTCTATTGTCGCTTCATTTATTTCCCGTAGATGGTGATGTGATGCAAATCAGGAGCTCAATTTCAGATCACGAGTGGCTGCATAGCAAAGAAGTAAGGGGGTCTATTCGTCGGAGTTGTACTGCTTTGAATCATGTGGTTTCCTCGAGTAAAACACGTCTTAGTTTTCTTTGTTGCTCATGAACGAAAACCAAAAGAGCTTTTCCTGTAACCATTTGAAAGAAGCTAAAGAACAAAAAGAAATGAGTAAATTGGTTTTGTTTTTGATTGTAAGCACTATTTTCTTCTGATTTAATGGAAAAAAGCATATTTCTCTCTGTGACGTAGATATTGTCGCAAGATCATTTTCAACTTATTTGGTTTGGACGGATTCGGTTGCCTTTGTTATCATTCATATAAATTAAACAATAATAAGTAAATGGTAAAACCGAAAATGACATAAAGAGCAGGCGAAGCAGAGAAAGCTGATATCGTTTGATTTGCCAAGTATTTGGCTGAATAATTCTAATATTTCTAAAGTTAAAAATTAAGAGTAGAATTTTGCACTATGGACATGTTGAAGAAAGCATAATGAAATGTACATTGAAAGCACGTTTCCATTTTCTTCTTGAAAAAATTGAATAGAATGATTGTCTACTAAGAAAAATGATATTCTATACAGTAGAGCAATTTTACACCACCGAGATGATCAAAATCTCATCCTTCTCCCCCAAAAAGAAGAAGAAATAAAATAAGATAAAAAAAGGTATTACATCACAGGAATTGTACTTGTGATAATTATATCATAAAGCAGTGACGCGAAGCAGCTGCTATTTTTATTTACACAAACCCACTTTGCTTGGCTTTGACACCTTTGCCGAGCTTATAGAACTTGGCCCTTGCAGTATCCTAGCTGCCTCATGAGTATCCACTATTGATCTATATAATTAACATAATGAACAGCAAAGCACTGTGAGGAAGTACCATAACTTCTCAAACTGTTGAACGGTGGGCCATTCTGGAGGCTGAAAACGAGGAAAAGACTTCTGGGATTGCATTAGTTTTGGCTATGACAATGGGCCACCAAGAGGGGTCGTTGAGGAGCGATTTAAAAGCGGTACTTTCTTGGAAGCCCGAACGTTCTTGAGGGTCATTACTAATTTTTGCCTCTCTCCTTCGACCTCTGCAAATTGAAGGCTCAGCTGAGAATATCGCTCATGCATCTCCTTCAACTCAGTCTCCACCGCCACATATCGTCCTTTGATTTCCAACATGTCTTTGATTAGCTCATTTATGTCCCTAAAGCTTTTAAAAACTGCTTCCTCATCGCTATGCTGTTTCAAGAACGAACTGGAACACAGGAAAAAAAGAATGCTGGGTTAAAACTCTACATTGCTCTTTCCATTCTAAAGTTTGAAGTCGTGGAATTTTGCCTTGTACTAGGTTTCCTATCTGGGTCCAAATACATAAAAGCAAGATTCTTCTTAAAGTTGCCAGATAAAACCTTTAGATTACCCATAAAGATTAGTTATTGTGGATCTAAGATTCGACTTTGCCAGGGTCAACCACAGATTTGAGATGATTTACCTCTGAAAATGAATACTTGACTTCTTCTTCTCCTGCAAGGCCTCAGCAAGCTCCATTTCCAAAGCTAGTACCCTCTCTAATGCATTGCCATTGGAAGGGAATTCATTAAATAGGGGGAATTTGCTTCCTAGTTCTTCATTTACCTAAGCAACAAGCAAAATAAGAGTTAGCTTAAGGGAACTCAGACATCATAATGTCGATGACAGGGAAATACGATTTACCTTGTTTAACTGCATCAACTCTCTTTGTAAACCAGGAGAAACTGGATCAAATTGGTGATCATCATGGGAAAGAAGTAAACTTTCATGTTTCATCTTTTCCAACTGCATGAAGATGACAAGAAAATGATCTCTGATCAGAAAGTGATGAGAAGAGTTTTGGAAGTTTATTCATCAACTCTCTTCTAACCACACAGGATATGTTAGGAAAACAAAGCCATCTGCTCCCTTTCGTTTTTACATTACATATATACATACCTCCTTGTTTAAGTGATCCATACTAGACTTCAAACTTTGGCCCTTGAAGTGGTCACTCACAAGAGCTAGGTGCTTGGTGTCGCTATGTTGTGCATCTTCTTCACTTAATTGTACGTTAATTGAATTTAGAGACCCAGGTGTAAGAACGTCCTGAAGAACAAAACATATGCAGATATTTTTAGAGCCAACATTTCCATGCCGAGGATGAAAATAAATGCATGTCTTAAACCATAGTATGAACCCAATACACGTCCGCATTCTCCAATGAACAGAAGAAGTACACAAGAACTCCTGAAAAAGATTCAGAAAAGAAGCCCTTCACTGCCTAACCCGACCTTTACTCGTATAAATTCAAAAAAAAAAAAATGATAAATGCTAAGTGATAGAAAAGAATGCGATGGAACCTTAAATCTTAATACCAGAATGCACAAATTATAGGTGTATAAATGATCGAACGTTACTCCAAAACAAACCACACAAAAACTGTCAATTTACCTGCTTTGACTGCACTTCAGTGACTGTATTTGACTGGTCAGCTTCAACAGTGGGAGTGGGAAAAGCAGGTTCAAATTCTTGACAGTCATTTGCAATATTTTGGTTTGAGAACCTACTCGACCGCTCATCATTTGCACCACTCCCATGAAGAATGTCTGCATTGGATCTTTCAGATGTTGGACCGCCTGAAACTGGAATATTCGCAGGAGGCATTTTGCAGACTGACTCATCTGATATGCAATCCGCTTGGTGCAAGCATTCATTACCTCTCCGGTTATTGAGTGCAGAAGTATACCTCTCAAGCAAATCTTTCATTGAGGTGAGTTCTACAGCAAATCTAGACTTCTCCTCGTTGCATTTTTGCAAAGAGGCTTCAAGCTCTTCCTTGCAGCATTCCAGGCTTATCAACGAACATTCTTTCTCAGCCTTCATTGCGTCATAAGCCTTCATCAACTCACGTTTTTCAGAAAGTGCAGAATGCAAGTCAGACTCCAATTCCAAAATTCTCATTCCTAGCTCTTCATTTCGTTTCGAGTGAGAAGCTTCAGATTTCTTCCGATTCTCAACTTCATCAATTGCATCTTGTAACTTCAACAGTATTTCCTCGCCATGCTTTTTGGAGATTGAGAGCTGGTGTTTGAGTTCTTGCAGCTTGCCTTCATACTGTTCTTTGATAAATACAATTCTCAAGGACTCTTGCACAGCTGGTGGCGTTCCTTCTGGTTCTCTTTTTTCACGAGCCTGGAGACACTCTGCATCAGCCTTGTCTTTAAGCTCCTTCAAATGGATTGACAAATTCTTGAACTCTTCCGTCTTCAAAACCTGTTCGGAGAGCCTATGAGTAATCTCGTCATACTTGTTCTGCAACGTTATCAGTTCATGCTTATATTCCTCCAGCAAAGCCATCTGAGGTTTCTGTTCATCCAATTTGAATTTGAGTACTAGAAGTTTGACTTCTAGTTCTTCCTTGACGAGCGTTAGCTTATCAATCTCTTCCTCATTTTTGACCAACATGCCTACCAACCGCTCAACTTCGAGAGCATGCTCTCTTGTATTTACATGAGGAGTTGCCTCCGTACTTTCAGCTCTCTTCTTATATTCATTGAGCTCAGTCCTTGTGCCATTGTTCGAATTAAGAAGTGCTCTATTTTCAGCAGTGGAAGCATCCAATGTAAATTTGAACACTAAAAGTTTGACTTCTAGTTCTTCCTTGACAAGCATTAGGTTATCAATGTCTTCCTCGTATTTCAACACCATGCCCTCCAACCTTTCAACCTCAAAAGCATGCTTTCTTGCATTTACACGAGAGGTAGCCTCCATACTTTTAGCTTTTTTCTTGAATCCATCGAGTTCAGTACTTACGCCACTGTTTGTATCAAGTAGTAGTCTATTTTGAGCAATGGAAGCATCCAACTCGGACCTAAGTAAGCTAAGACTTGTCATCAATTTAGAATTCTCTTCAATGTAACGAGCTTCTGTAGCAAGACAGCCAGAGAGCTTACTCTCTACATTAAGACACTTCTTCTGGAGCTCCTTAATGTAGGACTCATATTGAGTTTTCATGAAAGTAAGTCTAACATCTGACGCAAGTGAAAACTCGTGCATTTCAGATATTTGTGCTTTCAAAGAAGAAATGGAAGAACACTCTTCGTGAGCAGCTTTGAGACTTCTCTCAGAATCTGACAAGCTATCAAAGATACTTGATTTCTCAAGCTCCAAATCTGTAACTAATTGCCTGAGATGGACCAACTCAGCATTCTGCTGATCAAGATTCAGCAACTCAGAGTGCTTCTCATTTTGTTGGGCAGTTAGGTCTCTTACTTTACTTTCTAACTTACTTTTATTGCCTCTTTCAACATCCAACTCATCGTGCAACGATTGCAAAGTTAATCTCAACCTATTGAGCTCCACTTCCAGCTTGGCAGATTCCTCGTTTTTGTCCTTCAAGGTCGTGACCAGAGCTTCCTTTTCAACAGAAAGAGCTGCGATTTCCAGCTTGAACCTTCCAAGTTCTTCACTTACACCCTCTAGTGCCATTATTTCTTGAGCAAGATCTTTGTATTTAGAATTCAGGTGCTCCAGCTCAACCTCGAAACGATCAAAAGCAGACAGAAGTTCACCGTGCTGCTGTGCATAAGTTTCTTCGGCTTCAGAGATAATCTTCAGTCTGTTGGCAACGACATCAACTTCTGATTGAAGCTTCTGCAGCAGGATACTAGACACATCCAGTTTATCCATAATATTACGTACATCATCTTCAAATTTATGTTTCATAACAAGCTTATCCGACTCTGACGTATTTAAGGACATATAAACCATGTCTCTCTCATGCACTAAATCTTGCTTCTCTTCAACGAGTTGGAAAATCTTCTCACATGCAGTGTGCTGAAGCCCTTCAAATCGCATCACAATACCTGCTAAATCTTCAGATTCCAGACCCTGACTGACAAATTCACTGCAAATGGACAATCCCTTGTATTTTTCATCAAATGATGCCAGCAGATTCTGCATCTTATCATGCAGAAAGTTGACTGTGCTTTGCAGAATCTCCTTTACAGAAGCTAGCTCTTCAAATTCGCTTCTCATAGCTTTCATCTCTTCCTGCAAAGAGGAAACTTTATTTTGAAGATTTCCTTTTCCCAGCATTTCATTTTTCAACAAATTTTCCAACTCTATCTTTTCAATGGAGCATGCCTGAAATTTATTCTCATAACTTCTCAACTCTTTAATCAGCATTTCATATTCATTAATCTTTTGGGAAAGAAGAAAATTTTCTCCAGTGACATTTTGAAAATTGGTTTCTAAAACTTGGTTCTGCAGAGCCATGTCATTGCACTTCACATCACATGTTTCCTTGTATTCAGTCAAACGGCGAACCTCGTCCACAGAATTTTGAAGCCTCAGTGTCAGCAACTCCTTCGAATCAGTTGAAAGCTCCAGCTGCTGTGTAAGCTCGTCAACTTTCTCTTTCAGCAATCTTAATTTGGCACTTGCCTCAAGTAAAGTTTCCTGTAGAGTCTTAGAGAAAATATCTAAATGTACATTCACCGTGTGAACTTCATGGACTTCTTCTTCAACTTTTTGGTAAACACCCTTTTGCAAGAGAAGAGATCTCGTCAAGTCCTCTGAAATAATATTGCCAGCTAGATTTTGTTTCTTAACCCACTCGAATCCATTTTGACGCACCGAGAGTTTTGTAGCTTGAAAGTCCTTTGCTTCCAACTTTTTGGTCTCTGTCGCTTCTTCATAGCCCAGAGGCATTGGTTGTGAAGAATCTGAAAAGGCTTGCTTGATGAGGTTTTCGTTAGTTTCATACATGGACAAAACCTGGACAGAAAGCAATTCAAGATCCTTCTGTAACTGGTTTACCGCAATAGAGTAATTCAAGCGTGCCCTTTTCAGTGCTGCTTCTGCAGTAAGAGCCCTTCTTTCAAGATCTTTGTTGAGAGAATCGAAACTAGACTTCTCTTCAGAAAATAGAATTATTTGCTTATTCATGTCTTGGTGCATGTTCTCCATCTCAGCCTTGGTAGCTGACATGGTGTACAAGCAAGTAGAATGCTCATTTCTGAGATTCTGCAACTCCCCCATCATCTGCCTCTGATTTTCCTCAAGTTCCTGAACAAGAGCTTCATAGTAGCACTCCATCTGGTCCATTTTCCTTGTGAGGCCTTCCCGTTCAGCTTTCAATTCATCCACCTGCTTTACAAGTTCAAGGATTTTTCCCTTCATTGCACTATGAGCATCTGTGGAATCAATTTCTTGAGACACCAGACAAGGTATGTCCAGACAATGAAGCATATCATCTGGCTGATAAAAATCTGCGGTCAACCTGGTTCCTGGTAATGTCATTTCTCTGGTCTCCTGCACACTAACCAAATTCAAGCCTGAAATTGCCTGTCCGGTGCCTTGTTTGAGATCATGCAGAACACCCCGTAATGCCTCCAGGTCTGAATTGAATGACCTGATGTCCCTGTCATGAAATCCAAAAGAACCCTTGCTTTGAATCTCTTTTATCTTATCCTCCACAACAAGAAGCCCCTTCAGCCACCTGAGTTGTAAGTCTTGTAAGAAAGCCTCCTGACCTGTCTTTATAGTTTCTCTGGAGGTAAAGGGAGTGTTTAATTTGGAATACTTTAGCTGCTCGAGATCGGCTTTGAAATTTGAACATTCTGATCTCAGAGCAGAAACTTCCCTTGATAATTGTTCTCCTGAAGTTAGTTCACTAGCAAGTAGCTGGGCGAATTTCTGCGCTTCAACACCTATCTCAACGGCATGACTTTGTAAAGAACTCATCTCCTGCTTAAGGTCATAAATTGATGACTCAGCTGTTTCCAAGCTTCTTCGAAGTCTGCTATTCTCTTCATAGACATTTGCCATATCAATATCTGCAGAATAGTCAGAACCCCAGCCATGCTGAGCCCATTCATTGCTTCTGTGGGGAAGAAACCGATGATCCGAGGGATCTCCTTTTTCTGGCTGAGGACTTTGAGAGAGGGAAGGCCCAAGTAAGTCACCAGAGGCTGTACTCTTAAGGCTTTCAACTTCATGGGTGCTGGAAGTATCATGTTTCTCAGCATATAAACTTTCTGAAGTACTTGATGAACCATCAAAGCCAACAGCTGAGTCTGCATATTCTTCATTGGCAGCCACCTCTTCAAGGGAAGGCAATTCTTCTTTGAATCGAACTCTCGTACTGACCTATTTACAGTGAAAATACAAATATATTAAAACCAATCAACCCATGACCCGCTGGTTGCAAAGAAATAACTTTAGCTAGCAAAAGAGCTTTAGGGCACTGATCATATCTATATTGACAGTTACTTTTCGTGGCATGTCTTGTCAAGACAAAATAAAAGATTTTCAATAAGTTTTTGGCACTGGGTATAGAGAGTAACCTCCTGATCACAAAAGAAGAATATTACGTCCATATTTGAAATAATTCTTTACTGACCAACTCATTATATCAGGTTATTCAAGCAATAAAAATGCTTTTCCACCCAGTGATCAGCATAATATTAGGAGGGGGCAGTTCATTAGCAACTTGTTATGAGCAAAACAATCCGTATTGCTTTTTCCTTGTTAATTTTTCTGGTGTATTAAATCAAGTAATAACAATTTAGAAAAGAAAATCAACAAATAGTATTTGTAAAAAGAAAACAATGATAAGATGACATAAAATTGTTCACATCTTGATTAAGAAAATGATAATAATTTAGAGAAGAATTAACTAGAGGGATAAGTTTCTTGATGGTTTTCATTTGAAAAGACCAAAAACTCTTCCAGACCACTCTAATCAATGATCAGAAGGGGCTAGAATGGGCAAGGTATAAATTAAAAAAATAATAATAATAAAAATGCATGTAATCTTAATCAGAATGATTATAACCATGTTGTGTCAATTTAAATGCAGTATGCATCCAATGACCATAAATTATTCTCATACAAAGCAAGCTAAAAGGAACAAATATCACCAAACCTTTTCAATCGGATCACTAATGTTGTCTTCAGATGACAATACTTTCCTAGCAGTAGATTCATCAGAGGTTGACTGCAAACCTCTCTCTCTAAGCTCCCTCTGGAGCTCAAACTCCCTGAAAGGATCATAACTTAAATATTAGCATATTGAAACTAGACAAAACACAAAGCTAACTAGCAATGAATGCAGCACCTGAAACCAGTTTTAGAAGTTAGCAGCTGCACAGTAACCTGGAATTAAAGAAAATTGCTTCGTAAATGGGAGCTCAAATTTCTGTAGATAGAAAGCGCATAAGAGTAGCACACAGTAAAGGGGGAAAACATGGCAAAAGGAATACGGAATCATGAATTCTCACGTGTAAAGTGGCTCCAGAGTCGCATCCCTGAAGAGGCAGTGCAACCACCGAGGGCTTTAATGCATCAGCATAATGAGAAAGATTGATTATAGCCTCACCAAGGACACTAGACCGCGAGGAACCCTGATGTCCGGAATATTTGGTCAAACATGGTTCATTCAGTTCGAAGCAAATAATGGATAAAAAAAAACTAATCATATATTGAAAGAATCCCTAATCCATATAAAGGATTTTCATGTAGAAAAGAAAAGTGAAGAAGTACTGCCACATATACGTACCATTGCTACTACAAGCTTATAGAACTTATCATCCAATTGCTTTGTTTTACTATCTTGGAGAAGTCTTGTGGTTTCATAGATAGGGTCTGCCCATTTACAGGCCCCACTCCTCACATTTGCTTTGGTCGTCTTGGAGGTCACCTTTCCGGAATCAGCAGGAATGAAAGAGATAAATAACTTATCCCATCCGGGTTGCGGAATCTGAATCACAGAAGGAAAAATGTGGCATCAGGCCTTGTATGGTTTGTGAATGCCAAACATACAAAAAAAGGGTACTTTATGAGGCAAATACACATGCATTTTAGCCGTCACAAGAAACAAAAACTGAATTCAATTCGAGCCTGCAGCATATATGCCTGCAATCTTTTTCTTCTTCATGTACAGAAGCTTCTTCAAAGGCTGAGAAACAAAAACTTACATGGGTGGCATGGAATTGTAGCCTGAAAACCACTTTCACTTTAGTTTTCTCAAGCTTCCACTTAGTAATCCTCGACATTCCTGTTTAACTCGTCTACCACCAATTCTGGCATGTGATCAAGTCTCCATTTCCACCCTCCTGCCCCCAGTCACTCTGAATCAGTTCAACAATTAACCATATGGTTTTCGCAATGAGCTCAGAAAAGACCGAAAGTGATTTCAGGGAAATAAGGCATCTGTTTTCATCTCGACATTTTACGGAGAGCTAGAAAAACTGCCAATAATGCTTCCTAAACATAACAAAACGAAGTATAAGTATTTAAAACTCCTCACATAACTCCTTTGGACACTTTGATAAGCATAAAGCGCAAGTATATGTCAAGCTCACAAGTCAATGCACTAGCTTGAAGACTAAAACCAGCTAACAAGATCAAAAAACTAATTGAAGAAAAGCTTTTAACCATTACCCAAAAAAAAAAAAACTAGGTAGATCACAATTCCCTGAGCAAAGACATAAAATCAGCAATTAAATTCCCTAAGGATTTCGAATCGATAATGCAGATACAAAAAAGGTAGATCTCAAAAGCTACATAATTGAATCGAAATTAATGGGTCGCTGTATACTAATTTCGAACAATTTTCGCGTTTTTCAAGTCGCTTAAAGTAAACCTTGACTTCACTTGAATGAGCTTCAAAAGCTGTTAGTTAATGGTGTATTCTGAGTGGAGCAACTATTTTCTTTTCCTCCATTTTTTCGGCCACCAAACATTCGGGGCAAAACAAAATTTAAAAAAGGAACACATTGAAAAAAGTTCGTTTTGCGTAGGCACATAAATACCTTGTTCTTCAGGAGGAGTGGAGAGAGATTAGTAAACGCCAAAAACCCAGTGAGAGAAAGCCGGGCGGGGGGGGGGGGGGGGGTGGTTGGGTGGTGGGTTTGTTGGTGGCGAGAGAGAGAAAGAGTTCAAAACTTGTATCAGAGCTGAGAAAAATTCTCCGGATCCAACTAGACAAAGGAAAACGCCGTGGAAATCAGAAGCAACCGACAAAAGAAAACAAAATACCCAAACGAAAGAAGAGCAAGAAAAAAGCAAATGCCAGTGCTTCACTGAACCCAAAGACCGACAAAAATAGAGGAGAGAGAGAGAATCCGATAACCCAAAAATGCGAAAATGCGAAAAATGCCTACCCCAATGTGGAAAAACAAGAAAAGCAAAATCAAAAATAAAAATAACAGAAGGCACTGTTTTTGCTTCGAGAAAACGTCAAAACCCAGATTTGACGCGAAGAAAAAAGAAAAAAGAAACGCCCAGATGTATAGACAGTAACATGTTTAATACGGAGGTAGAAAAAAATTACAAGAAACGCCAAAATAGAAAGATACACCGCTCGAAAATGCCATGGGAGAGAACAGTGCTGGGCAGTGGTAAAAGTCGTCGAATGCTCAAAAAAAAATAAAATAATAAAAAAGAAATGGGAAATTCGATTTGAATGACGTAGGTAAGGTAATATATGTTGATTAAAATAAAAATGAAAATGGGAAATGTGAAATGGTGGGGTGGTACCTAGTTGCGGATCTGCAGGTGCTTGGGATGGAAGGAAGAGCAAAGCAAGGAATCTTTACCGGGAAGGCTCTGACTTCTTTCTGATACTCTGCAGAGAAAGAGTTAGACAGAGAGATTTTTGAGGATGAGCGCGTGGGACTGAGAAGTGGGTTTTGGTTGTTGGGATTATTGGAAGATTATTAAGATTGAAAATGGCGTAAGTAGAAAGTATACTAGACGACGCCATTAATAAGGTGAAATGGAGCTCTTATTGTTTTAGCTCAGACATCAACTTCAGAAACCCGCCAAAAAAGCCTGTAATTTCTCTTTCTTATTTCTTTTTCTTTTTCTTTTTCTTTTTCTAATTTTAGTTTAATGAGAATTACGCAATGGATTTAGAAAAAAAAAACTTTATTTGAAAGGTGAGAAACCACAAGTCAAAAAAAAAAAAAAAGAGAGAGAGAAAACACTTTTTTGTTTTGTACCCAAGATTTATACATAATCGCATATGTTTTCATTTTAAATAATTTCAATAATGTTCCTAATAATTTCACTTTTCTCTTGCTTGAATCAGTTTGTGGTTTTTTTTTTCCCTTCTTAAACGACGTCTTGTGGATTTATTACCGTATATGCCCTCCCCTTCTTCATTTTTGTCTTGTGGATCTGTTTTGGGTAATTTGCACTTTTATGACGAAATAATTATAGGTTATTTTTTTTGAGCTTTTTAATCTTGTAAGTGTTTTTAAACATGTTTGAATTATATAAAAAAATAATATAAAGTCAAAGATGTAGATAAATTTCTAAATGTTTTATTTTGGATTATTTAATAAGATGTTTGACAAATCGGTTCAAAACTATTGGTTCCTACCAACTACATTATAAAGCTCTCCGCATTTATAATAAAAAGTAAAAAATTATTGAAGTAAAACAATTCTTACATATTATAGTTTTCGAGCCAAAATTTTTAGTTTTAACTAATGTATTAAACACCTTATTAATTAAGTAAATAAAGAAGAAATATTCAAAATTGAACCCAAAAATCAGCTTCTTCAATGAGGCGGTCCTTACCATGTCCCTAAAAGGACACTTATCAATTGAGATTACATCATAGATGGGCTATTATTGCATGGTACCCCATGATTTTCAATATTTGGAGACATGTCTCAGTTCAAGTCATGTTGAACAAACAACTGACGTAAATTATTGAAAAAATTGGGATCAGAAAAATATTCATTTGCTTCTTAATTGGTCACAGAATTTTGCCAAATATTCTACAAACCAACGGCAACAATAAATAAAAAGCTTTTTATTTAATTATTAAAAAAGAAAAGCTGTATTAGTCAACAAAGTATGTTGCTTTTCAATCTTAGATGCATTTTGTTTTGTCACCTAAAATATAAACTTCTTTAAATTTATTTTTTTCAGGGCAAACTTACATGCCTCGACGTTAGGAGGTCAAAATGGTAATATAAGTATTAAAAGATAAGCAAGAATCTCTCTCCTACAGAAAGTTTAGCCAACTAATCTTGACCGGCTAAAGATTAACTTTTCCATGTTAGTTTTTAACTTTTCTAAGTTAGTTTCCATTCATTTTAGGAAAAAGAAGACGATTAATTCATGTAAACTTGGCTGCTAAATGTGCAATGAGCTAAATGCTTAATAGACCCGAGTCACTGTACAGCCACAAAAACACTTGATTCGGTTCAAGACACTTAATTCGGTTCAAGCTCTCAATTTGAATTAAAATATTGTAATAATTTAAATTTTATAAAAAAAAATATTCTAACGATTCAAATTGAAATTTTTCTCATATTAACCAAGTTATTAATGTTGTGTTTTGCAAATAAGTTTAAATTTATAAGTTTATATGTTATAGTGAAAAACAAAAATATACTATAAAATAAAACTTTCACATATTACCGTATTTAAACTCATTTTTTTTAAGATCAAGCTTATCTGTCAAATACTTTGTATAATATCGTGGTCCTCAATCTTTATAACGGCATCGGAGAAAGCTCCTCATGCAAGTGCCTAAAATATTATTCGTTAGCGTGGTTCCTAAGTTCCAATTGCTAGCAATCATTATTTTGGTGAAAAAATAAGGGTTCTTCAAGTGGTCTTGCTCTCCAGCTTTAGATAATGTCACATGCTAATGTGGTACAAAAAACGAGGGACTTGAACGGCTAAGTTCAATGTAAAATTGTTCATATGATTATTGTCAAGGACTTTGTTCTTTAGCCTCTCAATTATCGGTACTATTTATTTTTTGACTCCTTCGATTCTTTTAGTTATTAACACCAAATAGATATTTCCTTAAAAAAAAAAAAACTCTTATAAATGATGATGTAAACTCAATAAAAATAATTTTGCACCAATGACATGATAATTTGATTTTATTTTTTTTTAGCAAAATTGTCACATAAGGTGAACAATATAGTTTAGCTCATTCTCTTAAAAACTTAAGAATAATGTTGTTTATTTGTCACCTCATGGTATTATTCTTATAAATCCTATTATTTCCTAATTAGCAAATCTAGGACCCAAAGATTACCAAATTTTTTTTTAAATAATAATATGTTTGACAATTCAACAACTGCATCCTAAAACCCTGTAAAAAAAAGAATAATAAATAATTATTACACAGTAAAATCAACACATTCCGTGTACAAGTGAGATCATGCCAAATTTTCATAATAATACAAGTTAGAGGCCTATTGGACGCATTGTGGCCAACAATAGGACAATAAGATGTAGCCAAGGCAGACAAAACAACAGTGGGGAATGAATGATTGCAAATTTTACTTGAGTGCATGAATTTAGGCAAAATGTGGGGCACCTCCCGGATAGGCATCATGCACATGGGTTCGGTGTGGGTGGGGGTGTGGCAAAGGGCTGTTTTTTGTCAAAATTCCAGTCAAGACCAAATTATCTTTTTTTTTTCTTATAAAAAAAAAGAAAAAAGAAAAGGCCATGCCAAAGTCCCTTTCCAAGAAAAAAATAATAATAATAGAAGGGGGCTAAGATAAAGTCCATTTGTCACGCTCTAAATTTGCCATCACATTGCACATTTCACGTGACATCACCAAGGAACACGTGCATTAAGGGCTCCTTTTTTTTTAGATGATTTTGGCATTAATTGGGTGAATTGATGGGAAATTAGTTAAAGTTGGAGAGATCATTTATTGGGGTGAGGGAAAAAATGGAAAGATGGGATGTGTGTAAAATCCAGTACAAATGATAAAAATCTGATGTCACACTGTCCCTATTATAAAAACTTTTTTTTAAAAAAAAAATTATAAAAATCTGTCTGGGGCCCTACCAATGAAGTAATACACTTATCAAATTTATATTTAAATATTTGTTATTATAACAACTGCATTATCATACATTTTTACCGATAATAAGAAATGTAATTTTTACCATGAAAATTTCTCAATCTTCTACACTAGGGACAACCAGATAAGACCCTTATTGCAAGCTTAATTTCACTTTGTAGTCCTTCGAAAAAATGAAAAAAAAAAAAATCAGTGGTCGATGATAGATGTCCACAGTGATATTTCCTTCATTAATTATGCAACTAGAAGTTTAAAGTGTTTTTTAGTTTTTCTGTATGATTTTTGTGTCTAAATGACATCTAATCATATACGTTTATTCACAAATCCATTGTAAAGAGTTGGAAAGATTATAAAATACGACAACAGGAAAGTAAAGTAGGAAATAACTAGAAAATGTTCTTAAAAAAAAGTACTTAATAGCTAAAGAAAAATATCGGTCAATCACTTCTACTATTTTAAAATGAACAGTGTGAAACAATGGAGAGAATTTCCTCGAATAGCCGATAGCCAAAAAAAATTGGAAATTGAACTTTATAATAGCAAACTTTTGTCATATAACTTTATAATAAACAGATTATGGTTAATTTCACAAAAGATGATTGACGTTTACCTTCATTCTTGGTTTAGGCTATAACATTTAAAAAGTTATATGTTGGTCTCTAATTTATTATTTTGTTTCAATTTTGGTTCTCCATTAAGCTAGGTGTTAAATATTTAACAGAAAACTTTTAAAATATCTCACTTTAGTTCTTAAATCTATTACTTAATTGTTTAATTTTCAGTTCCTTCTATTATAACTAAGAGTTATTATGAATTAAAATTTAAAAAATCTAAAGTGAAAAACTAAAATATAATGATTTTGATTCATGTAATTAAAAAAATAATTTTAACATATTCTTAAGAAGGTGAATTTTAAGTCAAAAAAAAGATCAATTATAAGTATTAGGTAACTATGCATTTTAAATAACAAGCCATGCATTATGATTCATATGTATATAACTATATTTATATATTATGCTAGATAATCTTAATTTTAAACATCACAGTTACTATATATACACTTACATATACAAAATATTGTTTACATATTTTAAACAAATTAAAACTCGTCCAAAAAATAATATTGTAAAGAGAAAACCACATCAAATGTCCCCTTATGACACTCCTTATTAAAAATGTCTTCCTCTTTTTTACTCTTTAAACTGCCCTTTATTGTTTATTTTCTTTTTAATTTTATCTTTCAACTATCCTTTTTACCCTTAATGTCTTTTTCTCCTTTTTTTTCTTTTTTTCTTTTGATTTTTCTCTTTCTTCACTAGCACTCTCTCTTGTTGCTCTCTCTCCTCTTCGTTCTTCTTCGCCTTTCTTCCTCTCTCCTCCTCGTTCTTATGTCGCACTCTCTCTCCTGTCATTCTCTCTCCTCGTTTTTCCTTTCTTCTTTGTCTTTCTTTGTCTTCTCTTTCTCTCCTTATTTTAATCTTCCTGTTCTTCATTTCTTCTCATGGGAAAAGAACAAATAGCTAACCACCAGTGACTGTGCGGCCATTAAATAGCATTTGGAAGGTCCATTCTCTACACGACCACGACGACCATCGAACGACAGGCATTTGAAATTTAGATCTCTACAACCACGGCCAACAATCAAAAGCGATTGAAAGCTTGGATCTTGTAACACCCCTATATGGGGGTTAACAGTTTTTAATGAATTAAAATAAAAAAATCAAAAATAAAAATAAAACTTTAAAAATAAGATTGCCCGGGACTTAAATGAAACTCTTAAAACAAAATAAAAATGTAATCAATAAAACCACAGTTTAATGTAGTGTCTTAAATTTAATAATATAAAACTGTCGTCATCATCATTTCAACCTTCAACACATCTTAATACAGTCACAGAAAGTCATCAATTTTGTCATTTTCAATTCTAGTGGATATCTTATGATCATTCTTACCAAGTTTCATACATATATATATATATATATATATATATATGTATATACATATTAATTTAAGATTCAATTATGCTAATCTGTATCTACTGTGCAATAGAATTTCATGTCATTCAACTCAGCAAAACCCAAATGGGTGCTTTTGATCACCCTCTAAACATTCCAAGGGTGTTCTGGTGAGGGAACATTAAGCCCGAGTCTTCACCAAGTCGATTCCTGTACAGTGTGTTTTAGGACTATGACCTAAGGAAGCGTAATCACCTTCCCTCTGTTTTACCTTTTAGGGTATTCGTGCCCAAAGACGTAACCGCCGCCCTCTTCACGTCTCAACATTTCTCTATATTCATTTGTTATTTATAGAGTTAAGTCTTCCGAACCATGCTTTTCAATTTATAACATGTGTCACATCATTATGTTCCTCGCTGTATAATACAAGGCGAGTTCCATATCATCATGTTATAGATATAATCATATACCTTCAAAATAGTATATACATATCTTGCAACATAAAACAATAAATTTTAATTTATCAAAACCTCACAAAAGATGAGTAATAGAATCCATACCTCTTAGTGAATACCATGTTAATATCTTCCAGCTCACGATATCAAACTCACCACGTAAGCTCCGAGTACTTCGTGATCCTACGACGCATTAAATTACCATACTTTAACTCAATTCCTAATCCATAGTCACATCGATTACCATCTATTCTACTATTTTTATTAGTGTGCCATAATCATTTATATGAAATCTTTGAAACATTTTGTGACACAAAACAGCGAAAAATATATAAATTTAGATTGTCTGATCAGCCTATCGATTAAGCTTGACCTGCCGATTAGCAGAGTCCAGCCTGCTAATTGAGGCAAAATCTAGAAAACTCTAATTTTCTATTTTTAAAGATTTTGAGCTTCAAAGCTCAATCCAACTTGTTTTAACAAATCCTATAATATGAAAAATACATAGAAACCATAGATTATCATACCAATAAAACATGTAAATCTCTTTCCCCAAACTTTTATACATAAAATATGTTTAAAATTTTCAAATATTGATTTTTACAGCACTTTACAAAAACGTGATCTAAATAGGAAATTGTTCAAACGCAAAACAAACACAATTCAATTTGCATACATACAAAAGCACAAGCCCTGATCACGAAATGGAGAATAATTATATAATCTAAACATATTAATTTAGAATAAAGGGAAGGTAGAGAAGAATTTAGGTTTTTGGTCAGAAACTCTACCTTGTTTCCTTGAGAAATTGTTATTAGGCTTGACATTTCGCTTGAAGAAAGAGATCTTGAGTTGAGATGGAACTTTTTGATCAAATTGAGAAAGTGAAGGAAACAGACGAAATAAAAAAGGGAGAGAAAGGGTAAGTGGTGTGAAATGTGAAGAAAAAATGAGTTATCTGATATGTTTTAGGAGTCGATGGCTTTAGACATGTGAGTGAATAGTCTTATTGGGAGACTTAGAAAAAGAAAGAAAGGAAAAGGGATAAGACTTTTGTGGGGAACCAAGGCATGTGACTTGTTTGATAAGTCTTATCTTTTATTTATTTATTTATTTATTTATTTAACCATTACACATGAAGGACATAAAGGATGGTATACCATGACGTTTTGGTAAATATACTAGAAAAGTATAGAAAACTTTTGAAAATTCTAAAAATAAATAGAAATAAATATTGTGAAATAGATTTTAAATGAAACAAATTTTTGATTAACACACCAAAAATTAATGTAATTACATTAATACCTGTTAGGAAAATAATAGGTGTCACAGATCTCCATGCGATGATCATGCCCTTCAGATCGTTGATCGCCTCTGCATTCTCGGATCTCCTGGTTCATTGATCGTCTTAGATTGACTTTTTTCTTTGAAGGTTAGATTGCCTCCACGTCTCCTCATGCCACTCCCCCAAAGCTCAAGTTAGCCATCATTGGTAGGGCGTATCTTTTTGTTCTCTGTTAGGATCGTAATGCCAACTTGAACAGCTGGTCCGCCAGCACCAACTTCGTAATGTCATGGTTTGCTCAGTGAGGTTTAAAAAAATTGTTGTTTTCTTTGTAAATGATAATTTAGAAAATATTTTTGTGGATCTAATTAAAAAAAACATATAGAGTTTGAGATGACCATAGATCTAATTATATTTTTGAGATGACTATATATATATTTTTTGATTTTTTGCAGATCTACTTTCGTTTGATAAATTTGTGCAAAATTATAGATCGATTTTTGTTTTTGAGATGATTTGTGGAAAGTTTGTAGATCTGTTCTTGTTTTTTTGGAGATGATTTGTGTGATTTTTTGGAGATGATTTTTGCAAAATTTCAAAGATGTTTTGTTTCCAATAGGTTCTAACAAGTTTTAGGATAGAATTTGGCAAGTTCCTATGAGTTGTAGTAGGTTCTATGCTAGAATCTAGTAAGTTCCAGGACAAAACCCAACGGGTACTAAGACAGAGTTTGTTGGGTTAAAAAAATATGTTAAAATCTGGTAGGTTCTAAGTTGGAATTTGGCAGGTTACAACTTGGCACCCATGCCAATGACTGAAGGCTAGTTCTTTGTTTAAAAAAATGTTGAAATCTGGTAGGTTCTAAACTGAAACATGTTAGGGTACAACCCAACACCTACGCCGACAACTAGAGGTAGTTGGCACTTCTTTGTTTCAAAAAAAATTGTTGGACTTTGATACTTGAAACGTATCAGATTATAATCTGGCACCTCACACCAATGGCCGAAGGCGAGTTTGGGTACAGAATATGGCAGGTTCCACTTTAGCATCCTCTATGAGCAAGTGAGAGGAAAGGTAACTTGGTCTTTTAATAAATTCTTAATTTCTAATAAATGGTAGTTTTAATAAGTGGTTTGTTGGATAGTATTTTTAATAAGGTGGTACATTTGGGAGGCCTTTTTGTAAGTTATCCTCTTGTAATTTGTTTATATTTTAGTTACGTGAATTAGATTTGTTGTATTTTAGTTTCTCGTTTTAGTTTTTCTTAGAAAAATGATCCATAATAGTACTTTGTTAGCAAAAGGATTGAAAGATAAACAAAGTAATAGATTGATGAGAGAGTACAAAGTGGTCAGGTATTCATAACACATATAAAGACAAACTCTATACTAGCGGATCCACTAACCAAGGGCTTACCACCTAAGCTTTTTCACGAGCACACTACTCATATGGGTGTTAGTTTATTTAATAATACTTTGGTTTAATGAAAGTTAATTTTGAATATTCTATGTTTTACTTAAGCATTTTATGTTTTGATTTTCTGTGTCGGTGATTTATGGTTTACCTCTGAATTTATTTGTTTTCTACATGCAGTTTTTGCATTGTGTTAAAAGATTTTGGATTGATTCACTAAAGATTAAAGTGGGATCGGTTAAAAATAGGCAGGTTTGAGATCACATTCATATCATTTTTATGCTACTCATCCGTACTTGATATATGTAATTGAATATGTTGGTATAGTAACCAGAGAAGGTTTAATTATGATTTTGTATGAGGAAAGCTGCTTGGATCCCATACTAAAATAGAGGATGGACCCCATGGAAACTAAATCGAAGTCTAAGGAGAAATAGTATAAAGTTGCGTGTCTAAGAAACTTATGGTATAATTGTTTCAAGAATTATGTGTAGCCCAAGTAGGTTATTATTGGGAAATTTTGTTTCCCATATATTGCGAGCAACGTAGTAAATATTACAATGATATTATAGCTATTTAATTATAATAGATTATTTTAAGTGGTATATTTATAGAAAGCCCATAGGCTGCTAACCAAGTGTGAGTTTAATAAGTAGATACTTAACACTTACCCAACTAGGTTTTTATAAGACCCTAGTGGAAAAATATATAAAGGCGTTATAGATTATGATCCTCAAGATATTAAATCATTTTACAGCTTTCTTCTCTCTTCATGTAGAGAGAACAAACCCATTAAAAAAGTAAGGTGATTTAATTGAGGAAGATGATAACTAGTTGATCTATCATCATAGTAATTCCACAAAAGAACCGATAGTTGCTTACATAGATATATGTATTTATTCCTTAATTCAGTTTATTGATAATTTGACATGATATGATCTTAGAATTGTGATATTGTTATTCTAATATTTTAGAGAATTATAAATATCTAGAATTAAGAATACTAACAAGAAATAGATTAGAAACTCGTAAAAGAAGAATAAAAAGATGCTTTATATGGTGTATCACTCTGGTCCATCTTCAAGCATGGTCAATTTGGGAAGTATCCGTTTTTGTGATATTGTTTTTCAATCTTATAACTTCTGTGAGAAAATTTAAAATAGGGCATTTTTAATAAATTAAAGACACTATTGTTTTAAAGCATTTTCGATTAGATTTAGGAAAATATATGTTATCTAAGGTACTTTAACCTCTTTAGGTTGGAGAGATGCTATAGATCAAAAGGACGGACAAGGAAAAAATAGTAAAACGTTACTTCTAATGCGTTCCTTCTCTCTTACTGAATTAATGTTTGTTTGCTATCCACACCCAAGAACCGTTCACTTCAGATAATTAATCCTATTGATGGATAGAAAACTAATAAAAAAGTTGATGACTTCACTAAACTGGTCAATATTCTGACCAATTTAGATCAAATCTATACTTTACTGGTGGTGGGAGAGAGAGAGGAAGCTCACATAGCACGTGCATACATGAATCTGCATACTAAAGAAGTTTTATACCACCTAATATACTCATTTTTAGATTTTGAAGCGAGTCCGGGCATAAGCCCATGTAACCGCAGAATTCTCCCTAAAGATACGACAAGAAAAAGAGAGCTTCAGCAAACCCGAGTACCAGACGACATCTTTTTCACTTTCCTCGTTCCTATACGCCTGCTCACTCCAATCCATATTGAACACAATCAAAACGCAATCTTGGCGTGCCTTTAAACAAAACCAACGACAATAAATTCTTATATATATCACAAATAAATATACAACAAAGTACACAACCTCAACAGTAATAAAGCATTAAAGTCGTAACAGCTAAAGTTACATAACAAACCCATGTGGGAAAAATGAAAAAAAAAAAAGACCCTTCTACTTGCTAATTAATCAAACGCTATAAAGCTTTGGAATCCAAGCCATTGATTTCCGTCTGAGCAATATTATTGGCTGGGTGGATTTTCTTGAACATCCCAAAACAGCCACCACCAGAACTCGAACTTTTCACCCCCGAAACGACGTCGCCGGGTCTCTTGGCTCTTTCTTCTTTTTCCATTTGCTTCATTTTTTCCTTGTGGCGCTTCATCATTACATGAGCTTCGGCGATATAGTAACCAGGAGTTGCCATTGCAACCAAAAAAAAAAAAAGAAAAACCAAAAAGAAACTTATTTGGGTTCTGAACTTTTGGAGCTTGAACGGAAAGAGATTGGTATTTATAGGTGGTTGAGTTGGGCCTTTGCCTTGGCCAACAAGCAGACGTATTAACGGCCTAGAGTTGAGAAAAAAGGCCCCTCTTTTGGTAGGTCTTGAAGAGTTGATAATGTTACCTGTCTTTTACTTGAAAGTTGACCCTTTCTGCGGTGCCTAATAAAGAGCAGTACGTGAGGAAGCTCGTCACACAAGTAAGACCTAGGCGTGATCCTAACACCAAAGAAGTTGACGTTTTCTTGCTGGACAAGTTTTTTTTTTTTTTTTTTGGGTTAAGATTTTTGTGGTAGATTTGGAAAACAATGGGCTGCTACTAGGGTTTTGACTTTTAATCGACAGTTTTTATACAAAAAACTATTTGTTCACATTTTTTTTTTGTTTTAATGTGATTTTGACCAGATCCAACGTTAAAAAATGTACACTAAAGTCAAATTGAGGCTCTACCACAGGACTCTTATTTTCTTTTTGTTTTTTTTTTACAAGAAAAAATAAGAAGAACTATGTGAAAGGGAAGTTGCTATAGTAAAAATTGTCCCTTTTTATCACTAGTAGTTAGATTAATTTTTTAACAAGTTGATCAATAAATGTTCTTGTTAAAAATTTGCTTGGCACAAACACAAAACTTTTCTTTTTCGTAGATTAGATTGCTAAAAGAAATTAATATAATGGATAAAAAAAGTCTTACAGGTAGTAAATTTGGACAGTTCCCATGGTGGAAACTCTCTCTCTCTATATATATAACCTATATCAATGGATGCAATATTAACCTAGCGTCATTGGTCTTGTTTGCTTTTATGTTCGAATTTCATCTTTTTTTTTTCTTTGTACTGTGTGATTCAAGCCACAATTTGAGTGTTTGAAAGTGATATTTGCACCGAACATAAATTTGAATTAATGTTTGATTAGTGTTGAAAGCATAAATTGAAGAATTGTTACTGTACAAAAAAGGTCCAGACTGCAAGAATTTAATATGCTGTTTGGGAAGGAGTGGTTTTAGCCACCATCTCAATTATAAACAGTCAAAACTCTCACATGTTATAGTAAAAAGAAAAAAATTGCTACAATGTAAAACTCTCACAAGCTACAATAAAAAGAGTTTTAACCAATAGTTTCCACCATTATACAAAGTCTGAGCTAAGAGCTAGGCAGTTTAACTTTATTTGAACTACTTTTCAAGTCCGGATTTAATAAACCACCAAACGTAAATTTAGACTGTAGTTACCACTCCAATTGGGCTACAAAGACTCGGATGCACGAAACAGGGATCGTTTTGGATAGTATTCTTAAATCTGATACGACTCTATACAGTACACTTGGAATACTATTATGTTTATCTTCTCTAGTGCTCCGTGACTTGTAATATATAAATAATGCATTATTAAAGTAAAGATATTGAAAAGTGAGAGATAATTTATATTATGAGAAAGTAGTGGAATATTAACTTTGAAGTGGAACGGTTGCTCTACGAAGATCTTTATAAAGTTGGGAAGTTTCGTATATGTATAATTTTTCTCTACATGCACGTTCCCGGGAAATTTCCTTCCATAAAAATCGTGCAAAACACGTAAGAACAATTATAACAACAGTATTTCCCATTATACCTAATAAATCTATTGCAACATATATATTTGAGTAAAAATTTTGAACGAAGATTTAAATTTTTGTGAGAGAAAATACTATAACAAAATAATTTGAACTGTAATTCAAACCATCGAACCAAATGGGCTCATAATTTCCACCATACGTCTAATGATCATTGCCTCTTCAAGTTAAAATATAAGCAACATGAATAACTTAAAAGAAGTAATAATAATAATAATAACTTCATTTGAAAAGACTTTTTAGCCTCCTTGAGGCTTCCAAAATATTTTCTCTGCGCCCAAAAGCACTAAATCTCATGTACTCTTCACCAGCAGGGCCAAATCCGCTGCCAGGAATGGTGACAATGTGTGTTTTGGCGAGAATTTCATTGAAAACATCCCAAGATCTCTGCCCCGGAAAATGCACCCAAATGTAAGGCGCGTTTTTGCCGCCGTACGCCTTCAACCCTAGCGATCTGAACGTAGCCGCAATTATTTTCGCATTCTGCTTATAGTAGCCGATCACAGCGGTCGTTGCCTGCAAAAGATTTGTTGAATTTGGGAGGAAAATGCAAAGTTAGATATGTAAGCGTATATATGAGGTTCTATCTAGCACTTGTGTGTAATCTTGCTATCGTCTATTGATAATGTGCAGTTAGTTGTACTATATAATATTAATTGAGTTAGACTTAAATGCTCACATGTCGGTCTTGCCATGGAAGAAGTTGAGTTGCCTTGACTAATGTACTTACTAGCAATTTTTCATTTATATATAAATGCTTAAAATGGGCAGTTATCCACCCCCCGCCCCAAAAGAAAATCTCATTTGTGAATGACCTTGAAGCACAAGGCACAAACAAATAGATGCTCACAAAAAAAGAAAAAAAGAAAAAAAAAGATGTACCAAAAGCCTAATTGAGAACAAGAGTATTTCAGCACAACGAGAACAAAAACCCTCTATAATTAGTGGAAGTTTTCAATCGATTGAGAGTCACAATACTGTGGCCATCGTCAATATTTCAGACACACAACTTTTGTTGATTGGACATACAAACACAAATGCAAGGCATTATATTTTAATGCATATCAACAAATGTAAGATCTAATTAAAATCACATGAAAAATTAAAAAAATACATATACATTAATAGAATTGATACAAATTAAACGATTTAAACCGTAAATTTCTCCCCTAAACAAATGGGGCCAAGAAAAGGGGGAAAACAAAAACTAACCTTGTAACCTTGTGGAGAAAGGCAAGCTAACCCTCCAGCCTGAGAGATACTGGGCGCACCATTGAAGCAGGTGCAGACAATGCGGTCGTAATCCTTTATGACAGGAAATCCATTTGAGTACTTCAACTCCTCCGGGACAACCGTCCAACCAAGGCGGACCCCTGTGAACCCGGCGAATTTGGAGAACGAAGAAACCTCTATTGCAACCTATAACATACATATTTATTCACCAAACATATAATTTTCAATAAGAACAAGGTCTAATGAAGATTAATAACATATTACAAATATAAACTCTGCAGTAGGATAAAAGAGTGACCTTAATTAACGTTTATAAAGCACTACTTTTAAATTCTTCTCCAAACTTCAAAAATGTTACAAATATATTCTCTAAACTATACGTTAAATTGTTATAAGATCCAGTTCTGTTCAAATTTTTGGACAGGATTGGACGTGGCAATATTTGGAGCTTTTTGTTTTTTGAAAAATCCTCCCAAATTGTACCTGTGTGCGTGGCTGTGCCTCAATTTACCCCTTAAAGCCTCAAAAATTTATACAACACTTGGAAAGCTTTACATTAGAAATGCCGATAGATTTTCATTTCAATTGTTCCACCAAAAAAAAAAAAGTCTTTAATAATTCAACGTTCACAAAGCTTAAAGTTCAAAAGATAAATTGAGACGTGTTATGGTTCAGGGGATTTTCAAAAATGAAAATCTCCAATTAGTGTTACATATGTCTAATTGTAACAATTTACTAAACTTTAATACGGGGTATATTTTATAGCACGTTAAAATTCGAATAGTAAACCAAGACCCCTGCCATGGTTCAGTGGAATTTTGAAATTTAACCCATACATGCATACACACATACATATAGATATATATATATATATATATATATATATAATAATCCAATTCAGAAATGAATGGGAATCATAATGGTCATCAGCCAGATTACCTCTCTAGCCCCGGGAATTTCATAGATAGATCTGGGGCTATCATCAGATATGTAAGCAGCATAAGAGGAGTCATATATTATAATGGAGCCATTTTCTTGGGCAAAATCTACGAGTCGTTGAAGTTGAAGCTTGGTGGCAGCATTACCAGTTGGGTTGTTTGGAGAGCAGAAGAATATTACATCTGTTTTCCGAGTGGTTGACAATTCCGGGAAAAAGTTGTTCTCTGGACTGCATTTCATGTACACGATGTCCCCATACTTTCCGGTATCCTCCTGAAATTTTCCGGCTCGCCCGAAAATGACACTCGAATCGATGTATGCCTGAAAACAGGACACCAATAAGACGAGACAAAATAAAGAATGACAAAAAATTTTATACATTGTGAGTGTTCATATATGTGTGGTATTTGTATCAACTAGCGTTTTGTTTTGTGAGTTTAGTTTGTTGTTTGGATTATTAATGCAGAAATTTGCATTGCTCTCTATGTGCCTAGTAGTACTTTTTGATGTAACGCATAGAAGAAAAACAAACAGAATTTACTGACAGATCGACTATAAGGGCCTTTAGAACGGGATCACACTATGGCCTATAAGTGAAGCGTGTGCCATGGTTTTTTTTTTAATTTTCCTCATAGTACTAGAAACATGGTTAAATTTACGAATCATTTATTGCATAAGAAAATACTTCACATCTTAGATAGGTTGAATTGGAATGTGAAATACAATATGGACTCTATTTGGACACGGTGCATTTCACTTCCAGACACAATCTAACCCGAGTCAAAATGTCTAGTACCACTGTTTTGAAAAAAAAAAAAAAAACCATGCAATTCTCGTGGCAAATTTACCGGAAAAGAGGGGTCCTGTACAGCCACAGTCGCATCGGACCCTAAAAGCATCTGCCGGAACGGCAAAAAAAAGGTTAGGATGTGAAAAAACAAAAAACAAGACACATTGAAAACAAAAAACCAAATAGAAAATTTCTATGATTTCTATTAAAAGTTAGCCTTATTATTTGTTATCTTATAATTAATTATTAGTATAATATCGTCATGCATATGTATCAATATGATTTATTTTTATGAAGAAAATAATCATATTGCATATGCAGTGTTTTTTTTTTTTTAAATATGCAATATGAATATGCTGCGAGTGGTATGCAATCAACCTGAAGTCGAGAAATGTCGCATTGTGCGCCGTCTGATACAAAAACTTCATTGCCTTTGATTCCTAAGTTTCTATATAATGTTTCTGCAATTGCCCTTCTTAATGCCTGCAATACAGGGATATAAAGGACTTTTAGATACAATAAATTGGCAATAATATTTAAATATGTTGCGGCTATAACTATAAGAAGAAAAGAAGTTCAGAAAAATAGTAACAATGTTCGTAATAATGGAGTATTTGTCAAAAAATCATGAAAATTAATGCAGGATGGAAATATCGGACCCATACTTGCCCAATTAATCAATCAGAATTCAAGAGTACAATTGGAAAGTTTGTGGAAATTTAAGTACAAAAAAAAGTTTGTGGAATTGTACCTTGGAGGGAAAAAATAAAAAAGTGAAGGTCTGAAAAGGAATAAACAACGAAGTTGAAGGGTTTACATGTATGTATAAGAGAAGAATTATTCTTAAGATTAAATTTTCAATATTCAAGACGTATGCAGTCTGGTTTTACTTTGAAAGGAAAATTTTGGTGAGAAGATCGAAGGCTTTGTCAAAATGAATTAGGCTATCTTACTTTTTCTCTTTGTTTATATATATATATATATATATATATATAAACAAAGAGAAAAAGTATATATATATATATATATATATATAAACAAAGAGAAAAAGTAAGATAGA
>CAMOHE010035925.1:0-30372 GCA_946598075.1 Artocarpus hirsutus
ATCACCGGCGCAATGTGCCAGAGCTTAACAGAACCCGCCATGACTGCACAATTTTCCAAATTCAAACACACAATCTAACCACAATCTCACCGCGAAACTGGCACAATTTTCCAAATTCAAACACACATAAATGCATCGTAACGAAAACAGACAGAGAGATAGAGAGAGGGACCTGCACAAGCGTTGTCGGTGCCGACGTCAACACCAAGGAAAACGGTACGGGCCGTCGCCAGAATATGTTTGGGTACTCTTAAGATGCAAGGATTCGTACCTGAAAAACTCACAGAAGAGATCGCAAGGCTTCACATCCTCAGGAAGATCGTTGACGAAGATTCAACAGCTGATGACCACTTAGATCGAGAGATAGCGCTAGTTTAAACTTCACCATGAAAGAGATCGCGACAGAGGAGATCGCTGATCTGCTTCACGACATCGTCGGATCTACAACGCCGGATCGATAAAGAAGAAATCGTGTCAAGGAGATCACGAAGATGGCGCCTCCGTTAAACTTGACAAACTCGTGGCCTTTATCGTCGACAATGGCTGCCATGCGATCTTCGTCTTCATCAAGAGAGGTGGGTGGGTGGAGAGATGAAAGAGAAAGAGGACGAGGCAGAGAGAGACGAGGCAGAGGGGGAGAGAGAGAGGGATCGATGGTGGGATGAGAGACAGAGCTATGAAAGATAAGTAGTTTTTTCAGAGTTGAACTTAAACGATTTTCTGAAAAACTTGAAAGGAAAACCAGATATGGTAAAATGGATACACTGGAATAAGCAAAATAGCAAATAAAAAATTATTATTTAAAAAAATAAGAAAAAAGTCATTCGTAAAAAATCTAAAAAAAATGGGCAAGTTGATAAAGAGTATACATAAGAAGATATTTTGTATAAATTACTGGTTTATTTTTAATTTTAATAATAATACTTCGAGAGTCTATTTAGTTTGTAGTTGAAAATTATTTTATTATATTATTTTTTTTTATAAAAATTTAAATTTTTTATTTAAATTTATAAACCAAACCCGCCCTAACTTTCTCCTCCTTCCTCCCTAATATCTCAGTAAGAGCCCACAAATTGACTATTGGGCCTCTGGCAATCATACGTTTAAGCTGGCCCAGCCCCCACAAATCAACACGGGACCATGGCTTTGCGTGTAACAATTGTACACTTAGCAGCACCAATTGAAATCGAGAAAACTCATTTTTGCTTTCTTTTTCTTCTACCTTCCTCCCTCCCTCTGAGTCCGAAGTGGTGCATTTCTCAGAGATCTGCGAGCTGCAAAATCAAATTCGAAGACAAAAAGCATCGAAACCGGCCATGGCAGCGCCGGATCTTTTGTTCAATTTGAGGAACAACTTCTACTTGGGAGCCTTCCAGGCCGCCATTAACAACAGCGACCTCCCCAATCTCTCCCCTGACGACGCCGTCGAACGCGATTGCCTCGTTTACCGATCTTATATTGCCCTTGGAAGCTACCAGGTCTCTCTCTCTTGGAAGTTTTCGGTTCTGTATCTGGTTTTTCCTTTGCCTGAATTGGATTATGTTTTATCAGCTAGTGATCAATGAGATCGATTCCTCTGCCGCCACGCCTCTCCAAGCCGTCAAATTGCTCGCTCTCTACCTCTCTAGTCCTGATAACAAGGTTCTCCTTTTCGCCTGGATCTGTAATTTTTTTGCTTGGTTAGATATTGCTTTCATTGGAATTGTTGATCTCGGATTTCGGATCCGAGGTTTCTCTAATTTTCTTGTTTAGGTCAGCTTTGATAGCTTTGCGTTAATGGTTGGTTTGGTTGTGAGAAATTTAGCCATAATTGTACTCTCATGTAATCGAGCTAGAATTAGATCTGTCGAAGTAAGTCGATCAAATTTATTAACTTCCTACTGCAGTATTATCTGCACAAAACAAAATTCAAAACCTGTTTTGTACTAATTGCCATTGCAGCTATTTTAATTTCACACAAGTTTATGAGTACTGCTTTTCAGTTTAGTTGGATTTGAATAAGCTTACAAATGACCAGCTAGCTTAGGGCCATTACAGATTTGGTATCTCGAAGCGTGAGATTATTTTTGCGTTCAATTTATATGAGATAAATTAACAAAGGTTGTATATTTTAAATTGTACAGGAGTCCACAATTTCTAGTTTGAAGGAATGGTTGGCAGATCCGGCGATTGGAAACAACGCCACCCTCAGACTGATTGCTGGGATTATATTTATGCATGAGCAGGACTACGTTGAGGCCCTCAAACACACTAATGCTGGAGGGACTATGGAACTGTGAGTCTGATTTTAGTGCTTGTTTTATGCTAAATGCTATTCGTATATTCTTATTATAACCTTTCTTATTATTGAAGTCTGACCTAGTATAGGGCAGGTTTGACTTCATGTGGCACCTTTAAGGAATGCCGTGTATATCCATTTTGGCAACGGATCTAATATTTTAAGTAGGCATGGTATGAGATGTGGTAGTTTTCAGATTTGGAGTGGAGAGAGGATAAAAGTTGAGGCACAAACAAGAGTCAACAATACCACAATTCTTCATTTGATATTATTTTGGGAGTTGTGCATAATATTTCCCCAACACCGGAAGTATAAGTTGTTTTTTTTATGAGATAACTAGAATTATCAGATCATCCAAGCTATTGAAAGTTTGTGTGACAAATCAGACTATCAGATCTGTAGAAGGGTTATTGTATAATATTTCTCAAGGGGATCAATAGTCTCTTTTAGGACATGACTAAAATTATCAGATCAATTAACCTATTGAAAGTTGGTGTATCAAATTAGAGTATGAGATGTGTAGAAGGGTGTCGCAATACTTTGTTGCCAAGTGTTAGCCATTAAATTATACGAAGTGATGATGGATGCACTTGTACCCCAAACATAAGTCAAAACTATAGATTGAGATGTTCAAGAGGTATTCCAATGGTCTCTACTGTAGTGCACTTAATTCTTGTTTTTCTTGGTTTATGATACAAACTTTAACTTGGCCGATGGAAAGATTGGAGAGTAAAGTCAATTCAATAGACACCGCCTTTTCTATCTGATATTTGGGTCTTTTAAGAATGTGTTTCTGTATGGTTGTATTCAATAGACACCGCCTTTTCTATCTGATATTTGGGTCTTTTAAGAATGTGTTTCTGTATGGTTGTATTCGAGCTCGGAAATTACTTTATTATCCTTTTGAAGTCCTGAGCTAGAAATACAATTCTCATTCTCAGGTTATTAGTGATTAAAACTGCCCCCTACAATCCTACCCAGTGCCATCTTTGATTATTTGTTTATAACTGTCCAATTCAAATGAGACAGGAATAAGAGGCTCATGAAATTCAGAGGATATATTTTTCTGTATCCACTCGATCTAGTCGCTCCATCAAACTTGATTGTCTTTGCTACCACTGCTCCGAGCCTATAGGTTCACTCTATCGTTTTCCTTTTAGCATGAATAGCTCAACCACATTGTATATCTAATCCCCCCTTGTCACAACCTAAGGTGCCCAAATACCATCAGTGCCTGCCATAAAAATCACAACCTACTGCAAATTCTTAAGTGCTTAAAATCCTATCTGCAGATGACTGAACAGCAGAAGTGCTATATTGTAGTATGAACTCGGAGATTCCAAGCTATTCAAACCATGCAAACACTTGAAATATGCGTGCAAGTATTTCTGTAGTTTGCGATCCATATCCAGAATAACAACTGAGGTATAGCCATTCCTAATTGTTAAGGTACATGAAGACTTAAAGCCTAATTGTTAATGAGATCCGTTGCAGGAGTTTCAGTGTTAGGGAGTTCTGTTCTTTTATTTTTATTTTTATTTTTTTTATGTTGAACTAGATCAAGTAGGATCTAGTGTTCCTAGATCTAAGATTTATGGCCACCCTGATTGTTTAGGAGCTGTGGTGGATCTATGGTCCATTAGCTTTATATGTGCGTCAAGCCCTCAACATTGGAACCATTTCTTTTTTCCTCTTGCTTTTGCCCCCCGTTTCAGAATATTGACTTTTAGGATGTTGTTGGGTATGTGAAGTCTTTTCCATTCGAATGAGTCTAGTTAATGTAGCAAGGATCCTTCTGTAAGGAGTCAGGGGACCTTTAGATAATTATAGATTTGACTCTTGCTGCATGTATTGCTTTCTTTTTTCTTTACAAAAGTTATAAACACTAGTATGGCAGCAACAAAAGTCTTTATTAAGAGGCTTTTGTGGCAGGAATTGGTCCTCATTATTCTTCCTCGTATTTCTTATCTTCTATTAAGATTTCTTTTGTTTCTTTTTCAAAAAAAAAAAAAAAAGTCTTTTGTCAGTTCCCCAATCTAATTTTTTGCTACTCATGCTTTTGTAGTAATGCACTAAACGTCCAAATATTCCTCAAGATGCATAGATCTGATTATGCAGAGAGGCAGTTGAGAGTCATGCAGCAGGTGGATGAGGATCACACTCTAACTCAACTAGCAAGTGCATGGTTCAATTTGGCAGTGGTACCTATAACCTTAGCTGCTGCTGCTGCTGCTTCTTCTTCATCATTTTATTTTTCCCTTTTCCTTATCTTAATCGATGGATTATTTCTGAGGCTTGTATTTACATCTGTCTATGAACCAGGGTGGATCCAAGATACAGGAAGCATATCTCATCTTCCAAGATTTCTCTGAGAAATATCAGATGACGAGTTTGGTGCTGAATGGGAAGGCTGTTTGCTGCATGCACATGGGAAACTTTGATGAAGCTGAAACATTGCTGCTTGAAGCACTAAACAAGGCAAGTATCTAGTCAACTCTTAACTTCTTTATAGATCTCAGATTTTCCTGTAGTTTCCATGTGGTCACTTCAGCAATTTCCGAATTTCATTCAATATTTGATCACTTCTGTTTGTCTGTCAATTTAAACTTAGATTGTATGCCTTGGACAACACAGGCTTTGTTAAGTAGGTTAAGAATAGAGGAGGCTGTTATTATGCTTCAATTTTATGTGTTTTTATTTCAGCGGAAACATGAGCCTTGTTTAGTTAATTTCAGAGGTAACGTTGTGTTATTATTTGTTTGTTTGACAGGACGCAAAGGATCCAGAAACTCTAGCCAATCTAGTTGTATGCTGTCTTCACCTTGGTAAACCGCCCTCCCGTTTCCTCAGGTAAAAATATCAAGCTGGCACCTGTAATTTTTGAACATAATAAACGAGGGATGTTAATAATCAAGACTCATAAACATAATACTAAAATCTCGAGCAAGTTTTATCGGATGTTTCGCAAGTGTATCTGGCTGTCTGGCTAGTGGAAATTTAAGACCGTTAAACTATTTATAAGAGTTATCTCGTACTTATGTGTTTACCTTTCTTTTTAGCCTGTAACCTCGTCACTGAAGACTATTTGTTCTGAGTCGAGCCCCTCAAAAAAATGACGTAGACTAAATTCAACATATGGTAAAGGAGTATATTTTTAACTTAAATGGTGACCAACTGTTTTTTGAATCAATGCCTTTCAGCCAATTGAAACTTACACATCCGGACCACACGCTTGTGAAACGGGCCTCAGCTGCAGAGGAGGGCTTTGACAGAGCAGTTCAGTCGGTCGCTTGAAGACCTGGGGATTGTAACATCCAAAAGCGGGATTTGTGTCAATGCAGTGTCTTCTTAAACATTCATGTTAATTTTCATTGCTTCTGCAAGCTTAGATATACAAAATTTGATGGACGTTGGACGAATGCTTTTGACAGATTCGAAATCTGTAAGTATTTTTGCTCTCATTGTTGGATAAGAATTTAATATATAATGAGTAAATTCATAAGCTTCGATTGTGCTTAAAATTTTAATTCCTTCTAACCTTATAACATTTGTTGCACCTTCTTATTGGCATACGCTCATCGGTATTTAACAAAAAAAATTAAAAAAATCAATTATTCACCTTCAGCAAAACACAAGTAGTGACAATTATGATAAATAGAAAATTGAGGAATCCCGGAAGTGAATAAAAAAATTTATTAGCCTTCGGTGAATTACAAATAAAAATTAAAATAATTCGTTAGCCCTTCCCCCAATCCCCAATCCCCTCCCCGTTCCTTATTTCTATGTTCTTGAAAACCACAACTTAATTCAATTTATTATTATTACTACCACAACAGAAGAGATGCAACAATGGACCGGCCCAAGCCCATTTTGATACTTGGCCCATCACTGTTCAAAGCACGACCCAGCCCATAAATATTGATGGGCTGAGCTGGGTCAACATTTATTAGCCCATGGGCCGACCAATGAAAAATCATGGGCCAAACTGGGCTTAGGCCAAGCTGGGTCGGTACATCTAAGGCCATAATGGGCCGGCCTATCAAAAAACCCATATAAGGCCCATATAGGCCCATAATGATACAGCCCATCGAAAGCCTATTGTGACTCAATTTCATTGAATAAACATATATATATATATTTTTCATGTTCATTCACGGGTGAATATGGTTGAGCATGACATTCTTCAATAGAGGACCTCATACATCACATCATGACAAGTTTTTTTTTTTTTGTAACTTTGTAAACATCTTATTTATAATTATCCTAGTTGTACTTTTTTTTTCTTACCAAGGTTTTGTCCTATTGGGTTTTCCTTGAAAAGATTTTTAATGAGGCTATTGTACATAAATATCCCTTTTCATATTTCCATTGGCTATTTAAACTTTTATATTTGTTAACTTGTTTAAAAATTAAAAATTAAAAAATTAAAAATTACTTGCTTAGATGGGCTGGTCCATCTAAACCCATGATGGGTCGAGGTGGGCCTAGCCATCTAACTTGTAGATGGGCTCAAATGGACCAGCCCATTCAAGGTCCATGGCACGGCCCAGCCTAGTCCACGTAAAATTGGCCCGTGGTGTGGGCTGGGCCAAAGTAATTTTTATTTGGGCTGGCCCGGCCCGGCCCACAAAATTTGTGGGCTGAGCCAAACCGGTCCACGGCCGGTGTGGCCTCATGAGAATGGGCTAGATCGACCTATTCTTACATCTTTATACAACAAATAACATTATCTGAGACTCCTCACGGTGTTCTATGCACCATATCACTTGACACCCATGTGTACCGGTCACCACACCACTTGGGGGATGGCTATTACAACCCACCACTGCTTATTATACTAAGCCGTTTGAGAACTGAGAGTTTAAATTAAAAATATTCAATATTACACTGTAGTTTATTTTTGCCATATATTATAGCATATAAAAACTTTACATTGTTTACGGTTTACAATTATAAAAGTTGATTTGAGTTCCAACTAAGGTTCCAACGACTATTATCAATTCCAATCACCATTGTTACAATTGTCAGCAACACTAGTACTGTAGACATGTGCGCGGATTGATTTTATAATTTGGAGGTCAAGTCATAAATCAAACTAAAAGTATGGATATGAGATTTTTGTAAATCAAACCTAAAGTATCAGTTTTTGCCTGCTAGTTTTTATGGTTTGAACTCATTTGGACCATTTGCAAGGCAAGGATTGTTTCCAAGAGTCATAAATTAAGGACATGAAAAACTTAAAAAACCATTAATTTATCAACTTTTTAGTACTATAAAATAGTTAGAAGAATATGCATGTTCATTTTTTATTTTTTTTTGCTCTATGAGCGTAAAATTTTCTTAAGAGTTTAGTTTTTTCTTGATTTATCATTTTTTGTTTAGTTTAGTAAAAAAAAAAAAAAAGTAGACATTTAAAAATGATTTTGATGAGATAAAGCTAATAATAAATTATTTAGGAAGAATAAAAGAGAAAATAGTATTTAAAAATATTGCATGAGAAAAGAGGTTGATATAAATATATATATACATATATATAAAACTAAAATTATTTTGGAGAACTAAAACAAAAAATCAACTCACCTGAAAAAACAAAAAAAAAAAACTTAAATAAGAGCACATTTGAAAAGCATTATTGTAATTAGGGAAAAAAAAGGTCAGTAAGATACACATAAAAGATAATTTTAATAGCAATAAAGTAGTGAAAAAGTTTGTTGATAAGGGAGAGACAGACATAAAATTTTATAGACAATGGGGGCATATACAAAATTTTATAAATAATGGGGGCATATGTAAAATTTTATGGATAAAAAAGAGCATATATGAAAAGTATTAAAACCCTGTAGGCCATTACATAATTTTTCAAAAACTCTAAGTGGCATATGCGGCCCATTAGGTTCCTTAAAGGTCTATTAAAAATTACGATGGAAACATTTTACTTCTTAAATTTCAAAATATAACATTCCATTTTTGAAGTATGCAACTGTAACAAAATTTCCCCTTTTTTAGAATTTTTTTTAAAAAAAACCTATAGCACACACTCGGGGTATTTAATCCTACCTGTTTGAATTTTAAATTGAGTTAAAGTTCCTATTCTAATTTTTTTTTAATTATCAATCTTTAATAAATATTATATTATTTTATCATTACCAAAAATGTTATATTATTTTTTTGAAAGGGATATTATATTATTTTAAACATTAGATAAAACTAAAGGATTAAATAAAATAAACTTTTATCTAAAAATTGAAAAAAAAAAAAACAAGAAATGAAAAAGAAAAGCTTCCCAAATATCATTTTCTCTACAAGACAAGACCCATAAATAAGTTTCTTTGTGGAATTTTTCATAAATACTGTTTTTGAAACTTATTTTTTATAAATAACATGTATGTTAAATGTGACACAATTTAACCCGTAATATAAGTGGTAATGTGAGACAATTTTATAAATATGGCATGAATAAAGACATTTTTTTAAAAACATGACATTACATATATTTTATCTTTCTTTAATATTTGTGCTTTACATTTTTTTAGATTAAAAACACTTTTTTCTCTTTTTAATATGAGGGTAAACTAGTAATTGTAACTAAACATCACAGCAACTAAAAATCAATTTGTGACCGTATAAATTCCGACACTCAAATGAATAGAATGGGTTTTTTTGTTACAATTTCATGCTTTGAGGGATGCAAGTTTGTTTTAAAATTCAGGGGATTAAGTATTACAGGAGTATAGTTCAGGGGATTTTTGTAATTTGACCAAAAAATTAAAATGAAACACACCGTAGTAATAAAAAAGAAAAAGTAAAATAAAATTATTGCAACAAAAATGAATCTAAAAATACACTAAATGAGGGCAACAATACAACCAATCATCAATGTTAATGTCCGCCAAGAAAGTTCAATGAAAAGATCGATATTACCATATTCATTCAGAAAACCATGGGTCAAAGTCCAAACAAGCTCTAAAAGACATTATCATATTTTGAGTCAAAATTTTCCAAGCGAAAAAAAAATTAATTAATAGATATAAAGACCATTAAGTGTTTTTTTTTTGTTTATTTATTTTTTTACCCTTATGTTGTCTGTTTATTCAAGAAGTCATATTGCATCTCATACACAAATATCCATCTTTCCACGATCGACTCACAATTTTAACCTCAGAGGGTTAAAATACTCTCAGAGGAGAAAAAACAAAAAGCCAACAAAAAAAAATTAAACTTACTTAAAGTGAATGTCTTCAAGTTTTTATTCTTTTCCTTCTTTTTTTTTTTAATTTTAGTTTTTTTCTCTCGTTTAAGGTTAATTTTTTCATTTTAAATATCAAAATCAATTATTGATTCAGGTAAGACAAATTTTTTTTTGCATTAAATACATATTTGATGAGATTAGAAAGTATATAACATTCAAGTGAACATAAAACACGTGGTATAAACAGAGATTTATCTTTTTCATTGTTAATTTTCATTTTTTGCGTAATCGTCTGTTTCACCGATGTTTAACACAACATAAAAGTATACAAGCTCGCTCTTGCGACGATTGTTTTCCCGTACACTGGTTCATTTGGACTCTGATTTCATAAATTGGACTGCAAGTTTGGATATTGATTTTTCCCGGAAGACACCAGCTATCAAAGAATCAAAGCTAAGGAAGTCAATATACAATGGAAGCTATATCTGCATCCGATAATCATATTATTGAACTATGCTTGTCTGGTCATCAAATACGTGTAACAAATGGGCTGGAAGCTCTCTACAACTACTTAATAACTTTATATAAATGAATAATAATAATAATAATCCCAAAAACCCCCTTTCTAATCAAGCTAAAGAATTTGTTGCTCAAGCAGTCAGCAGGGGGTGAAATCTTGTGTTGATGTTCTATCATGAATGTGCTATTGTCACCTTTTTTCAAGAAGACATCACCAATGGAGTCCCGTAACCATTGCGATGAGACTTTTGCCATCTCCATGCCGTCTTCAGACTCTCTTGAAGATCGGTGTGCTTTGCCGTCCAGTTGAGTTCTTTCCTGATCTTAGTTGGGTCACTGTACACTTCAGCATAGTCACCGGGCCGACGTTCGAGATATTCAACTTTGATGTTCACCCCTGTCGCCTTCTTACATGCTTCCACAAACTCCTTAACTGATCTACCTGAGAATGGACATCCAAAGGAAAGCTTAGTGCAACTTCTCCGTCAAAACATATCTCTTGCATAAGACGTGGAAGTGCAATTAGAATCAGTAATTTTATTCCCACAAAATTAAGTCCTACCTTTTCCAGTGCCAACATTGTAGATTCCAACCTTACGAGGCCCTGCCTTCTGAAGAGCTTTCACATGAGCATCAACTAGGTCAGTCACATCAATATAATCACGTATGCAGGTCCCATCGGGTGTGCCATAGTCTGTTCCTTTAACCTGCAAAGTGGATACCATCATTTTGCCATAATTTCAATTTCCAACAAGTCCATGCATTGGTAACACGAAATGTAGAAAAATTATGTTTGATCATATCATAAGAAACCCCCCTCCCCTCATACACATGCACAAGTTGATTTTAATCATTTATCATCTTCACCTTAGGAGCATAAACTGCAGTAAAATCCAAAATCAGCCGATTTCTTAATATGGTAACACGAAATGTAGAAAAATTATGTTTGATCATATCATAAGAAACCCCCCTCCCCACATACACATGCACAAGTTGATTTTAATCATTTATCATCTTCACCTTAGGAGCATAAACTGCAGTAAAATCCAAAATCAGCCGATTTCTTAATAACTTAAAACTTTTGAGATGGCTCAAATTCGCCTACTAGCGCTCCTTGTCATTTTATAATACTTATAGAACTTTAATGAAGTAACAGGTACTGTAAAGGCATACCTTTAGCCCCAGAATAATACCACGAGCTGCATCAAAACAAGCTCCTGATATACGTCCATGCTCACGAAGTTCAGGTCTCGGAGCTTCACCTAATCTGCCCTCTGGATCTGAGCCAATCACATTGAAGTATCTAGACAAGAAGGAAAAAGAAAACAAAAGGCGGCAGCCAGAATAGTGTAATTAGCAAACAAAATAAATAAATGAAAGCAAAGAATTAAGGATATTCATTCCTGCTTATCAAAGATACCAAAAGGATTTGTAAGACGTACAAACCTCAGGATCATGACTGCCATGTCTGAATTTTTTGAGAAATCCAGGATGATATCTTCTGCCATCTTCTTAGCTTTACCATAAGGGTTAATTGGGACCTGAATTCATATTATTCTGTAAATTAGATGTTATGCAAGAGAGCATGAAAATCTAAATATATGAAGCGAAAATATAGTCAATAAAGCATCAATTTGGAAAAGAAAAGTTCCATGACAATCGTTAGGATTTCTACCTGTGGAGTGTCTTCAGTAATGGGCATCTTATCAGGTTCCCCATAAGTTGCACATGTACTGGAATATATAAATGTCTTCACACCGTGCGCTACCATTTTCTCCAACACTACCAAGGTATTTGATGTGATATTGTGATAATACCTGTGCAAGCAAGTTAAAAAGTATTAGTTTGTAACTACAGAATTTACCATACTCTAAAAAAAATAAACACAATTTATTTTGCTGTTAATATAAAAGAGACAATAAAATTATTTTGACACCCTACATAAGAAGTTTAGTAATCTAGTGTCCTATCAAAAAAAAAGAAAAAGGAAAAAGGAAAACAAAAAAACGAAAACAAAACAACAAAACAAAATAAAAAACAAAAAGAGTAATTACAATGTCTCGCAAAGTAAATCATTGTAAGAAAATTCAACTTCACAAAGAATTTAACAAAAGATGGAAAACAACTAATTGAGGGTGAACTTGGAGAAGATTATAAACTGTCACTTCAGCTCATTTGATTGCAGCACAGCCAAAAATTTTTGAAGTAATATCGTATGGTAATTGAGAAAGAGGAGAAAAGCCTACTAGGTTTCAACAGAAACAACTTGCAAGAACAAATCAATTTTAGCCAGCTTGAAATAAAAAATTTACATAGTTGACAAGGAAATAATCATTATAATTGTAAATTTAGCAACCAAAAAAAAACCAGCATAACATATTTGACAAGCATAATAGTCCGTATGATTGTAAATTGAGCAACCAAAAACAAACCAAATGTAGCACTAACCAATACTTACTTGAGTGGATCAAGGGTGCTTTCCCCAACATATGCAACAGCAGCAAAATGCATAACAGCATCAAATGCATTCTCAGAAAATATTTTTTCAACCTGGAACAGCCTGTTAAGGCAACATGACAACATCCACAATAACTTATTTCACCAACATAATTGCAATTGAACAAAAAAATAACAAAAAACCATCATAAGGATACAGATTTTGCATCTCCCAAGTCAGCATAGATAAACTGAAGCCTGCCAGGTTCAGGAAATAACTCTTGCAGAACCTTGACAGCACCCAAGTTTCCCCGTGAGAGGTTATCCTGTCAGGAATGAAAATTCTCAAAGATTTGTGGTATTAAAAAAGAAGTTTGACATGATGCAAACAATTCATCGTGAAAATTACTTAGACAATCTGAGAATTATTACCACAATAGTTACACGATATGAGTCTTTCAGAAGTCGTAATGCAGCATGTGAACCAATATAGCCAGCCCCCCCGGTCACAAGAACGTGAAATACCCCCGGTTCATGAAGCGCAAACTGAAAGGAAGTGAATTCAAAATGGGAAGTTAGCAACAAATGTAATTACAATATTCCACAACACAACCAATTAATTGAAAGAAAGAAATGACAAGAAAAGAAAAGAAGATTTCTGAATATGGCATGGTGAAAACAAAATAACAATTCAAATGCCATCATATAGGTGCAACTGGATGACAATCAAATTCCTCAAGAAAAGCCATCAATCAAATCACATAAAAGCTTCGAGGCCAAAAAACTGTAAGCAGGTATTGCTTTCATTGGACAACATAACATCTGACCAGCAGTAAGATAAAGACAAGGTGTTCCGCATATTTCAATGAAATGACCTATTTGACACCACTGTTTGGGAAACAGAAGATAGGATAACAACATTAATGAAAAGTTGAACATAATAAATTGACACCAATGAACGATTATATGATATGTTCACTATTCTCCAAAGATGAAAAATATACTCATAAACCCTCTGTTCGGCAAAACCGGTTCGAACCAACTCAAGTGTAAAGCTCCCACATGCTACAATTTTTGAACCAAGTTTTTCAGTTCAAGCCGATTTGCCAAACACCCTAAAAAAATATGTTACACCTAGACACAGTAAAGGCAAAGGAGATAGGTATAGCGCAAACTCAACTTAGGTCGACTAGTCAATATAATTAAGTTAACGCAACAATGAAACAAGCTCATCATACTTGAATGGACAGATATCTTAAGCAATCACATGCTTTCTTCGGGTAGGATTACGGGAAATATCTTAGCAAAAAAGCTGATTTTGTACATGTATGACCAATCATTAAACAGAAATAGCATTACTAGGGTATGAAAGACACAATACAGACACAAGCACTACTAAGTAAACACAACAAAGTACCAGAGGATAACAATCTTACCGGGCTAGGGTTAATTAAAGTTGGGGGTTGCTTCAGCATGACAACACATAACGCAGTAAGGGTGGCAACCAAAAGAATTTTTCCTACAAAATTGTTCTTCTTCTTCGGGTCTGCATAATCCAGACCTATAAACAGAACATGATTAAAGGATGAAAAAAAGAGTGAGAAAATTTTCATTTAATTCCTAGAATAGCACATGGCAATGTGAATATAATAAAACTTTACACCATTGGAACACTTCTCTCCCCCCACACGTGTTTCACCAACATCCTGCCTTGTTTTAACTACTTCCACCACTTTTGTCATTTTCATTTCAACTAGAACTTTTTTTTTCTTTTTGAGAAATTTAAAAAAAAAAAAAAATATATATATATATATAATATATAACTATCTGCACAACATATTATTATTTCACAAGTAATGCGCCTGAGATGCATCGCATCACTTCTTTGCAAAACTATCTACCAAAGATCACACTTTTAGCCTATTAGGCAAAAACTTCAAATGGCTCATAGCATAAAATAAAGAACCACAAATCAAATGCCAATTTAAATACAAGTACCATAAGTAACATGGTCTTACCTCCAAGAGACATGGGTCTACCGGCCCTCGGTTGGGTTCTGCCCCTGCCTAAATTTAGCATTTTTTTTTAAGTCTTTACAGCGACGAACTAAATATAACGCCTCAGTCTCTAATCATGAAATGACTCTTCCACAAAATATTTTTTTGAGCAACGTCCTGCAGAGAAAATTAGAAATATCAGCAGAGAAAGATCATAACGTGATTTGAACAGAAGAAAACAAAAAGTGGTTAAACTGGGTCCCTAATAAGAAAAGGAAATGTATCAAAAAAGGTTAGAAACTAAAGACACCAAGGTTTTTCAAGACCTGAAAAAACAGCCAGAAACATAAAAAATCATGGAAACTTAACAAGAAAGAGATTAAAAACCTAAGATCCAGAGAGACCAAGAAGAAGAAATGTATATAGAGAATGTATAAGAGAGAAGAATGAGCCAAAAATTCCAAAATATATAAAAGATACTTTGCTGTCAGAGCATGTCTGCCCAAGAAAATAATTGGACAGGCCAGACCACCTTAGAGGTCCACTAAACAAAATTGAAAGCAATTGTTTCAAAAACCAGGAATGACCAAAAATGAAAAATAAAGGAATGAAAGAAAGAAATTGGGTAGTGAAAATCGAATAAGCACAAAAAACAAAATTAAAAATTCAAGATCCAAAAAAATTAACTAATGATACCCATCTCAATAAATAATAGAAAAATTAAATTTTGCAACCAAATCAGGTTTTCTCAGCCATGATCATTTCCGGGTGTAGAACACAACAGCATGCAAAAAAAAATTGGAGGAATCAACTCCCCCAGGAAAGAAAAGAAAAACAAAAGAAAGAAAGCAAAAGAAAAACCCCATTTGAATTGTAGAAGGATACCTGAAGAGGATCAGTACACAGAAGAAAGAAATACAAGAACTTTTCAAAACAAAGGCTTTTTTTTTCTTTTTCTGATGACAGAAACCAGGAATTGTTAAAGCACAGGAAAAAAAAAAGAATGAGAAGGAAAAAGAGCGTGTATGGAATTTAAATACACGGTTTCAACGAACCCCAAAGAATCTCTTCTAAAGAGAACAAAAAAAGTCGACCAAAATTTAAGTACAAAACAAGGGAGGTGGGTGAAATAAAAACGTAAGAGAGAGAAAGATTTATTGACAAGAAAAAGAGGAAAGAAACGAACAATACTAGAGAGAGAAACAGAGAGAGGTGGTGATCCAGCTAGCTAGGAAGGTCCCTCCCTCATCTTATTCGTTCTGCTCTCTTCTTCTTCTTCTTCTTCTTCTTCTCTCTTTCTCTGCGTTTGTTGTGGACGTAAATTGGTAATTGGGTTTTGTTTTGCTTTGCTTTGGAATGCAGAGAGAGAAAGGGAGAGAGTTTTAGAGGAGAGAGATTGAAATTGTAAGGCAAACTGAGAGAGAGAGCTCTAGTAGGCGGAGATTTCTCTGCGTTCACTTTCATGTTTCCTGGTTTTTTGTTTTGCAAAAGAAAGGGAAAGGGCGTTCCTATTCCTATTAAAAAAAATAAAACTGTGGACCCTTTACAAAAAAGAAATTATAAATAAATGAAAATTATTTTCTACATTTTTGTATTAAATTATTAATATTTTTTAAAAAATTGAAATGAAATCATGTTTTAAGAAAAAAAAAATAGATTATTGGTGCTAATTACATTATTGTTATTGTTTTTTCAACAAAAATAAGGTCACTAATGCTCCTTCCTTCTCTGCGCGGCGAACGCGGGGCTGCGTCTTGTTCTGAACAACCTTTTTGCCCATTTTCTATTGGGCCCCACAATTAGTGGGACTCCACGTACATGGACAGCTTCAATTCTAGGGGATTTCCTATTTTTTTTAATTTTGACAAAATGCTTAAAATATCATTTTATTTTGTCTATATATCGTTTTTATTCTTTTTATTTTTTCAAATGCAAAAAGTACGAATGTGTTATAAAATTATACTCAAAATACCTAAAAAAAACTTATTCTTTTGTAATCGAAAATTGAAAAAGACTTGTACTTAGCCTTGGGCCTTGAGAAGGAAGAAATAATGGCCTCATTTGATAATGTTTTTATTTTTAAAAATTTGAAAACAAAAATGTTTTGAAAAATATGCCAATACTATTTTTAAAATAGTGTTTGATTATATATAATGATATGCTTTTAAAAATAAATATTTTTTAATAAAAACAAACATTAATAATAAAAAAATATTAAAAAAACAAAGAGGGAGAAATTCATCTCCTTCGGTGGGTTTTCAAGGAAGCTCTTTCTCTTCCTAACTCTAGTGGGTTGTGGCAACTATTTAGAGCACAGATTGATCGCGAGCTTTGATGAAGATTTGGTGGGGTTGAAGATCGTCGACATTGGGATTGGAAGGTCACTGTAGGCGGTGCTGGGGTCAAAAGGTCACTAGGGGTGGGGGGCGTTGGGTTCGCCGGCGAAGGATGGGCTCCTTGGGTCACTAGACTGTGGGTCGCCATCCTCCAGCTAGGTGGCATCGCGATTGCCGGCAGATGAGGGTGGCGATGGGTTCAGTTTTGGGTCGATTACAAAGGAGGAGGAAGAAAAAAAAATTGAAAATAGCCTTTTTTTTTTTTTTTTTTCCAAGTTTAAAGAAATTTTGGGTGTTTTCAAAACAATTTTCATTTTCATTTTCAAAAAAAAATTAACCAAATATGTTTTCAAATTCATTTTCATTTTTTGCATTTTTGACATGGAAAAACACATCTCAAAGTGGCTATCAAACATCCCTAATATGTCATATACTTGTAAGAAAGGTAAGTTAAAAAACATTTTTTAAGGGAGAAAAGATTACGTATTTTATTTTTGAAGGAAATTTTTAGGTAAGAGCTATTTAATCTTTTTGTTGACAAGAACTATTGTCCTAGCAATTGAATTAACTTTTAGTAGTCTGATATAAGATTGAAATTAATTTAAGTAATTTACATAAATAGCAGTTGAATTAACTTTTAGTTGTCTGATATAAGATTGCAATTAATTTGAGTAATTTAATAAATACCACTTTCTAAACTCAATTTTTATTTATGCCAAAACTATTAAAAGCTCTTATGTCACCAATTTGCTACATGTCCCTCCGAAACATGTCTCGGTGGGACTTAAAAAATGTACTGGCAAGACATTAATCCCCTCTCTTTTTCTTTCCATTCTTGCCAACATTGGCTTGTCCCTGGCACTGACAACTTTGCTAGACATAAAAAGAAAAAAAGAAAAAAAAACAAACTATCAACAATAACAACAAAAGTAGAAGCACAAACCATAACAACAACACAACAACAACAATCTCACAACGAACTCCATTGACAATCAAATAGAAGAGAGAGAGAGCAGTGCGTCATGGCCAAGGTCTTGTCTTCTGAAAAGTACTTAATTTTATATATTTTTCTATCATTATTTCTTATATTTATTTTGTTAGTTTCTTGGTTTTATGGTGTTTCTATATGTTTTTGTATCTTGTAGGCATTTTAGGGTATTGGAATAAAAAGAGAACAAAAATTGAGGATTTTGGAGCTTCAAGAATCACATTTATTCATTTTAGAGTTTAACGAGGGCCGAAGTTAGAATCTCAAATGCTAAACAGACGAAATCAACAAGTTGGACTAGAAGCAAGGAGCCTTAGTGCTAGTTTTTCGACGGCCTAGTGCCAAGAATATGGCACCCCAATGCCTAGCAACCCAAAAATTGATAGATGCATGGCCCAACACGAGAGAAATGGTGCCTTTGCACGTGTTTGTGATTATTTACTTTGAATTTTAGTCCAAAAAGGCTCCAAAACTTTCTCCTTTTTATCCCAACCTTGGCTACATATAAAACATCACATTGGAGTATAAGAAAAAAAGCCCTTTTCATTAGTTTTTCTTAGTTTTAGGAGTGCAAAGATGAGAGAGAAGCTTCAATGGTGACTCAAGGAATATCATCTGCGTAGAAAATTCTTTGACGGCAACACCATTTTTCTTCTTCTTATTTTTTTCTTTTTCAATATTTTTAGTTTTGTTTTGTTTCTGGTTGAGAGTTATTCGAAAACACTGGAAATAATTATTTAATTAATTGTCAGAACTGTTTTTAATTTTCCAATTGAGTTTGTTCATGTTCTTTTATTACTATTATTAATGATTATTTTCTTATCTTGAGAACTATCTATTGCTAGATTAGAACTTTTGATTCGTAATTGTCTGTTTTTAATTATAATTAGTAGCAAATTATGGTCAATACTTGCAAGCGGATTTTATTTGATTACGATGTGAAACATAACCTAGGTTGAATGAACCGAGCTTGTTTATTTGTTGCTTAGATCAACCTATCTTTTTCATTTAATGCTTCTATTCAATTGAATTTAGGAAGCTTGTTCTAGGTAATTAATGCAATGAGATTTTATATAGAGCTTTTTTATTAAACAACACGTAAGAAAAGATTAGGATAGCAGAGCTTGTTGTTATCTACAATTAGTAGTTTTAATAAAAAATTGGGATTAATTTAACAATTATTGTTTAATGGTAGACAATGATCATTTAACTAGTTTTATTGTTATTGTTTTGCATTTATTTAATTTTCTTGTATTTTCTTTTATTTAGTAATTTAGTTAATTAAATTCAAAACCCTCATTTATGTTTAGTTCTATTGCATCTTATTTTTTTAAGTATTGATAACTAATTAATAAGAACCAATGCTCTTCATGAACGACCATTGCTTATCATTATATTCAATAACAACAATATTCTTAGAAAGGTTTAATTTTGTACTCCCTTCAGAACCTATAAAATTTTTGACTCCTTTGCTGAAGACTACGAAATTTTAGTGCCTTATCGTCAAAAGATCGTTTACCTAGTTGGTTATCTTGTTTTTGCTTTTCATTTTTAGTTTCACTTAATTTTTCTTCCTTGTTTTAAGTTTGTTTTTGTGTTTGTTTGTATGAGATACTTTGAGATGTTTCATCAACGGGTGCTCATAAGTTTTGCCCAACATGACTCGAAGCTGTTTTATAGTGCTTACTAGAGATATAAAGATTTTCTCATTCAGTTTCCATATCATAGGTTCTCTAATGAGTATCAACTTCAAATCTTCCTTGATGGTTTATGAGTGGTAATAAGACATTGGATTGAGAGCAGTAATGGTATTATTTTTTTCTACCAATGGAATTGCAATTGTTCAAGGACCAACCAAAGTTGCAAGAACACGTACAATAATTTGGTATCATGGTTTGACACCTGACCTCATGATATAGGGCAACTAGCCGAAAGTGGAGGAGCCCTGGTAGACCAAACAACTACAGGTGATTATCTAGAAGACATAGTTAAAGATTTAGTTGCTAACAATATACAAGTTCATCAGGACACTTTGGAATTTGGAGAATCTTATAATTGGCTAAGATAGTAAATAGGTTGGAGGCACAAGGTACAAATCAAAAGGTGAAAAATATGGTATGGCTTGATGATAATGACTCAAATAATCAAGGTTAGGAGATTAATTTGAATTATATGGAACAGTAGGAATTTGAGCCACTGGGCATGACAGACCTAAATTGGAAGAATAAAATCCCTTCAAAATTGTAATAGCTCAAGACTTTGCTAAGTTGGACACTAGCTCGATCAATACCGATTAAAATTTGATGAATAGCACGATGGCCATTCTAAACCATAAGTGCTATAAAGATCAAATTACAAGCATGGTTATGGATTGCTAAATACAGGGTGAAGAAAAATTAGAAGGGTTCTTACACAAAAAAGGGCCAAAAGAGGCATTGGTAGATGGAGAAGAATATTAGGTCATCGATTCATGCCCATCAATGGTACTAACACAAACACCACCAATGGACCCTTACTTCCTATTGACACCACCTTCATCATATTACATCCCCTACAAGCTTAAGCGAGAAATGAAGTTCTTCTCCTAAGGACATTCAATGAAGCTGAGTCAAGAATTGGTGCTATGCGTAGACTTTCATATCTTGCCAAGCTTAGAGCATTAACAATTAAGACTCGTTTGTTGTATTTTATGATACATTCTTTAAGCAAAAGTTGCTATTTGATGAAAGCTTTTCCAAGTCAAGTTGAAGACATTAAACCAAATGCTTATTAGAAGAAAACCCTAGGAATAGAGGGTACGCTAAAACATATTTGACTTTTCTTACTCTTTTTCATTTATCTTTTTATTATTTTTGTTGCTCTTATTATTTTATTTGTTTTTGTTTTTCTTTTTTATTCTTTGCTTAGTTTTGCATTAAGGACAATGTAAGGATTAAGTGTTGGAGGAAGGATTGTAGATTTTTTAGGTTTTTTTTTTCTCATTAGTTTTTTGTCTTCTTGTTAAGAAAAAAAAACATAAAAATTTAAAATTTTTTGTAAAATTAAAATTTTGTTTTAGTTTAGGTTTTTTAGTCTTAGGATACCTTCTAGCTACATTAATGAGAACTAAGTATTAATGTTTATGGCCTTGATTAATGATGAGTATTGTTTTTGATCTAGATGTTATTCTTTGGTTAATTTTTTTTGGATGATTATACTCTTATTTTTTTTTTGTAAAATAACCATGTTATTAAGTACAGAGACAAGCATGCTAGGATGAGTAGATTCATATATTCTCACTTTAACTATCATTTTGGTTTTGACATGCAGGAGTTAAAACATGAGAACTCTTCTGAAGATCTTTTGAGGCGAATGGCTAATCAACATTACTTGGAAATGATTAAGGCACTAGGATCTCTAGCACCAAGAGCAAATAAGCCAAGGCCCCGATTGACATTCCCCAAGAGGACATCTCCTCTAGTAAGCCAATTTGAGCCTTCTTGTAGACCTTTTTCTTTGGCTAACCACACATTCTTACCTAGCCCAATCATATTTATATCGTTACTATTGTTCTAAAGATGAATTGGAGCATCAAAGACATTTTTTTTACAAGGAAACTTTTCAAGGAATTGGGTTGCAAATAAACTAAAATATGGGGGAAGGTTCAAATCAAGAAAAAGAAAGGAAACATAGTTGTAAAGATAGCTTAAGAAAAAAAGGAAAAAAAATACAAAAAAAAATCAATTAAAAAGAAAAACAAATATAGACAAGAAAAAAATTCAAAAGAAAAGGAAGTTGAAAAAAGAAATCAAATAAGATATCTTGAGCTTTTGTGTCATAATTTCAGATATTACAGGTTTGATTAGAATGAAACAAAGGCTCAACACAATGATATCTAGCCTATTTTTTACTTTTACAGGGTTTAAAGAGTGTCCCTTGAAAACCTTATGATCTCTCGGGCTCTATGAAGTTTTTAGGACCTTTACGATATTTATACCTTTCTTTATTTTAACAGCTAGTCTTAGCCCCATTACAACCTATATTAAAGACCTTTTGATTTTAGATAGTGCTTTTAGCGTAAAGGAGATTCATTCCATGAGAAGAGCATATGATGTTTGACACCCTCACTAGAAATTAGGTGATTGTTTTTATGAGATTTATAGGTGTTTTATTGTTCAAAGCGTGCACAGTATATTAATAGTTGACATTTGCTATTTCACATATACATTGAGTATGATTGTTGTAACATGTATTAACTTTAGAATGATTATGGATTTAAGTTAGTACTTATTTGATAAAAAAGGTTATTGTTCTATGAGACTAAATACTAGAAGGCTAGAGGTTAGTGTTTTTTTTTTCAAGTTTTGCTTGAGGACTTGGAAAAAATAAGTGTGGAGGAGTTTGATAAGTCCTTCATTTCATATTTTTTTTATCATTCTTCCTTGTATTTTTTAGGGAACATTCTTCGTTGTTTATTTTGTTAGTTTCTCAATTTTTTGTTGTTTTTGTGTTTTGTAGATATTTTTGAGGTAATGGAACGAAAAAAGAATTGAAAAATGAGGATTTTGGAGTTTTAAAAATCATTTTTATTTATTTCAAAGTTCAACAGGGGCCAAAGTTAGAGTTTCAAATGCAAAACGGGCGAAATCAACAAGTTGGACAAGTACCAGAGTGTTCTAAAGCCGGTTTTGTGATGCTCGAGCGCCAAGAATATGGCGGTCCAACACGTAGTAGCCTAGAAAGTGTTGGATGTGTGCCTAAGCACGAGAAAAATGGTGCCCCTATTGGTGTTTGTGATTTTTTCTCCTAATTTTGGTCCAAAAAGGCTCCAAATTTTCTTTGTTTCATCCCAACCTTGGTCAGCTGTAAATACATCACTTTACAACAAAAGAAAGAAGAATTTTTTTATTAGTTTTCTTAGTTTTAGGAGTGAAGAGATGAGAGAGAAGCTCCAGTAGTAGCTTAAGGGATATCATCTGGTAAAAAACTTTTCAACGCCATAACCTTTTTTCTTCTTCTTATTTCTTTCTTTGTTTTCAAAGTTTTTAATTTAGTTTATTTTTGATTAAGGATGATTTCAAAACCCTACACATAATTATTTAATTGATTGTCAGATTGTTTTCGATTTTTCAATTAAGATTGTTTATATTCTTCTATTATTATTGTTCATGATTACTATTTTATTTTGCTTGGGTGTGCAACTAAATAGGACTTGAAAATTATCTATTGCTAAATTAGAATTATTGATCCATAATTGTCTTATTTTTCTAATCATTAGTAGCAAATAATGTTCAATAATTGCGAGAGGCTTTTGTTTGATAGCAATGTGGGACACAACTAAGTTGAATAAATTGAGCTTATGTGTTTGTTGCTTAGATCAACCTATCTTTTTCATTTTATTGCTTATGTTGAATTGAATTTAAAGAGCTTGTTTTAGGTTATTTATTGGAAACTGATTTAATAAAAAGCTTGTTTTATTAAGGGACACAGTAAGGAAAGATTGGGATAGCAAAACTTATTATCATCTACGACTGGTAGTTTCAAAAGAAATTGAGAATAATTTCTGTGATTAATTTAATAGTCTTTGTTTAGTAGTGAAGAATAATCTTTTAACCGTTTTTATTACCATTGTCTTGCATTTATTTAGTTTTCTTGTGTTTTCTTTTATTTATGTTGTGTTTGACAGTTATGGTCCCCACCATTTTTTCAATTTTGAGCAATGTATAGCTCTCACATGTTACAGAACAATAAAAAAATCGCTATAGTGTAAAACACTCACATGCTACAGTAAAAACAATTCTAGCCAATGGTTCTAACCACCCTACCAAATACTCTATTAGTAATTCAGTTAATTAAATTATAAAACCCCTCTTTCTTTTGGTGATCCTAAAGGTGATGGAGGAGATTGAAACAACTGGTCAAATTAGATCCTTGATCCTAGCCAATTTAGCGCCGATCCAAGCAAGATTTGTGGAAATTTGTCAAGATCCATGGATATTTGCAAATGGATAGGAAGATAGGTTTCTTCAACGTTGTGGGGGTTAGCCGAGATGAACTTCGAACATAAGAAGTTTGGCTCTGCACGATTGTCGTCGAGATTTGTTACAATCTTGCATTCTTGTTCGCCAGAAGGAGACCGCTTGATCTACCATGGATCCGCAATTCGATAACAGTATAGATCTCATTGAGCTTTCTGCAAGCTGCATCAAAGAAATTCAATTTCGTCGGAGCTTTCCTCAAGCTTCTTTGCTCGCACCTTTGATTGCTATGTCTTTTGGAGTAAAGATTGTAGACAAATGCCATCGGCAAAGCAATATGGGCAGAGAGAGAGAAAGTTGGTCTGGGTCAGGGGGCCCAGGGTGAGCAAGATGTGGAGAGAGAAATGACAAAGAAAGGGGAATGAAATTGAAGTTGAAAACCGCTTGAGGAGACAGAGACATAAGGGGCCATTTGGTTTTATTTTTAAAATAGGTGAAAATATTTTTGTATTAGAAAATAAGAATTTTTTTAGAATTGTACTGAGAGTGTTTTTATAATTTTTGTCTCGAAAAATATGCGAAAGTATTTTCAAAAATTTTGAGAACAAAAACAAACGGGGATTTATTTGTATAAGAAAAACATAATGTAAACCTCTCTTTTGCGTGTGGCAATGCTTTTTTAAAGTTTTAGTTTTGTTTTAGTGCTTTCTTAAAGCTTCAGTTATTGTGGCAGATCAAAAATTATGGTAGCATATGTAGGGTCATTTGTTTCGAAAACTTTTGGATTTTTAGACTTAAATTTGGATTTGAGTATTAAAAATCTTTTGGATACGTGTTTGTTTCCCCTAAAATATGAATCCTTTGAGTATCAAAAATACAAGTTTTCGGAGTTCTGACTCCCCTTAAACTTTTGATACTCTGATATCTCTGCTATAATAAAAACTAAAATTCTCTCTCCTATGTTTGAGGAAAAAATTATGGCTTCTTCATTTGTTATCCAATTGAGATGTTTTTTTTATTGCGTTTCTAATGAATAGAGGAATAAATTAATATCTATACTGCATATTTTTTAGAATTATTAACATTAAGATTTTATCAGATTTGTTGATAAATCAAAAACTATTTTCATTGCCTCTACAAACACAAATTTCAATTTTATTTCATACTCAGATTAAAACTTAATGCACATCTAAACGTTAATTTGGATAACAATTCAAATTACTAACTCAAATCCTAATTCAAATCACACTAATTCAAATCAAATCACTAATTTGAATCCATTTGCCAAACGGACCTGTAGTTTTTTTAATCAATTTTATGTTGCCTATTATAAATTTTTTATGTAGACACTTACACATTAAATTGTAAAAGAATTAATAGCATGGTTAAACCAACAATAATTATTCTAGAAAAAAGAAGAAAGAAACAATTCCCACCACATGGTGCTAATGTCAAAACAACCATTCTTTTCAAAATCGCCGGCGACGACATATAGTAATCAATTTTTGAAAGGTAGACCTTCAATTTAAATTTGAGGGTATTCGGCAAATTAATTAGTTCCATATATGTGCCCAAAAAAGGCCGAGTTTAAAAATGGAATTAAACAAACATTGCATCATTTCTACAACTTATTCTCAAGAAGCATGTACATGTAAAACTTTGAATAATTTGTGCAATAAGAGTGAGCCTGAAACGTTTTTTCGAAAAAAAAAAAAAAGAGTGGGCATAAAAATGAGTATATAGAATTTGTAGGAGATATAGTTCAGAACAAGGAATTGGAGTCACAATAAGCTATTTATTGGTATGTGCTGGTCCAAATTGGAAAAGTTGGCATCGAAGTTAGTTTGAACTAAAAAAAACTAATAATTGAATGAATAACGATTAGATTATAAAAATCATTGCTGATCTGAAAACAATATGAACTTTTGAAATTTTACTTATATACCTTTTAAGTAAATTCTTCGTTTTCTACTTAAAAAAGAAACTTATATTTAATATAATAATATTACCATAATTACAATAATCACTATCATATCAGGACAATAAAATAAAAAATATTAATCTTAATCGCATTTTCTTAGAAAATTGAAATAAGCTATTAGAGTTTGAAATAAACTATTTTGTTTCAAATAACAAATGAAATTTTTTCTTCAAATGTTTTATGAAAAGCATAATGTTGAAATAACATAATTCATCCAGAAGAGAGGTGCGACATTGTTGATGCCTTGTGCATATGCATTTAGGAGGAATTCAGAAATGCTATCATGGTTTTTTTTTTTTTTTTCTTCTTTAGCTGCCTCTAATACTATTTTAGCTATTCATTTAAATTTAAGAATTTAGCCAAACAATAAATTATAAATATTAAAACTACTAGGGCAATTAAATGAGTTGTGAAATATTAGTGGTTGAACAACTAATGAGACATAAAAGTAAATTCATTTAGAAAAGGTAAATAACAGAGATAAAAAAGAGAGTAATATTGAAATAACAGATACATGCGGTATTAAATAAGGAAAATCACTAAAAAAAAACAGAAGATTTAAATAGTTAACATTTAAAGTGGATATATTTTGATCAATTAGGTTTATAAGGTTAAAAAGGCCAACAACAAATTTAAGTACACCACTGTGAGTAGCGAGATTAGGAATAATTATGTATACCAAATTAGCTATTCCCTATAGCAAGCAACCACAGGTGCTTGTTCCCTGTTTCTTTTTAAGGAATGCCATTTTCCATTTTCTAACGAAGCAATATGGAAAAAAAAAAAAATAGTTTCCTTATATGTTATTTCCGAGTTTTTTTAATCCAAAAATTAATCAATAGTACTTGTAATCTCTATTTAGGACAACCCAATAAAAAAATTGATTTGGACTCAAATTTATAAACTATTTTTTTTCTTTGGCTATCTAGACCTAAGAGATATCTTGAGAAAATTCTAAAAGTATGCTCTGAGTTTATTCAAAATACCATGAAGATATCTCATGTTTTAACTAACCAACCTTCTTCAAAAGGAAAACGGTCATTGTTGAAAAAGTCAAAAATATCGTTAATAATCAATAATTGGAGGTATTATTTAAAAATTAATTATTTAAAGAATTAAACAAAAATATTTTAAAACTAGATAATTTAAAAAAAAAACAAAAAATAAAGAAGTCTCACTCTCACCTCCTCAATTTATCAATCCACTCAGCTAAACCTACCCTTATTTATGGAGGATTTGCTCCAATGTCCAATCTTGCTTCCTACTTTTTAGATTTATATTTTAGTTTAAATTTAAATAGAATTTAAAGTCATATTTTTTTCTTAATTTTGCAATAAATATTAGTTATAACATAATTAGTTAATAAATACCAGTTCTAAATAAATTTATTTTGTATATTTTACCCATTTTATATACCTAAATATTAAAAACCTAAAATATTTCCCAAAAATAAAAAAAAAAAATTCAGAAGCCACTGTGATCGACGAAGTCGTTCCTCGCCTTTGCTACTCCATCGCGATCGAGGAGCCAAGGTTCATCGATTCGGCACTTCATCTTCATCGACATCGATCTCCCTTGTAAAGCTTGATCATTGTTGCTGGTGCATCATGATCAAGGAGAAAAATTGAATCTTGGGGCCATTTGTCGGGGGGAAAACGTCGATGTCATTGCAATCAGAAACGTCATCTCTGTCACAACTTTGGCTAGCAATTGGCAGCGTTTGAGGCCGAGATTCATCATGGGAAAGGCGGGGTTTTATAGATGCTCGAATCCAAAGTATGGTGGAGTAAATGGTGTCGAAGACATGCAATAGCAGTAGGTGGCGCATGGCCGATGGTGGGAAGTGTGTGGTCGGCGTTGAGAGTGAAAAGAAACTATTTTTTTAAAGAGAGGAAAGAGGAAAGAGGAGAGAGAAGAGAGAATAAAAAAAAAAGAAGAAAAGACGGTTATTTTAACATTTTTGTCTTAAAAAAAGGTGTTTTTTTTAAATCCGCTATTTATGAAAATAATTTTAAATATATGACATAAATTTTAATTAACCCTCCAAAATTGCTATTTCCTTCTTTCGTCCAAAATGCTAGCTATAAAATTACCACCCAAATAAAAATTATAGGACTCGCTTAACAATTTTTATCTATCATTCTTTTTTTTTTTTAAATAAAAGTTATTCCCTATAATACTTGTTGAGAATTTTTATTGTTGTTAATTTACCCGGGCCTCATTTGTGACAAGAAAAGAGAGAACTAAAAAAATAGCATATTTGAGGTATGTATTACTAAATAATAGCATAATCTTTTAAAAAAGGGAGAAAAAGTAAAATAGCAGATTTTACTTAAAACTTAGTAAATGATATTTTTAAAACGTCTAATAGCTAATTATGAGAAATTGAGAACAAAAACCCCAAAATAGTCAGCCTCTTTCTTCTTTCCATCTCTCACTCTCCTCCTTTGTTAGCACCCGTGATGTCACTGGTGGCTGAAAAATACCGTATTAACGTATAAATGCTATATTTACAAGTAAATATCAAAATATTACTGGTCCCTTTATCAGGCCACCAGCAACCAAAAAATATAATATTCACACATAAATATAAAAATAAACCAGTGATTTCGTGAAACCACCAATGGCCAGGAAATATAATATTTACTTGTAAATATTATATTTATGTGTTAATACAAAAATTTACTAGCAATTTTGTTGGACTATTGGCGGCTAGAAAATACAAAGTTTACATGTAAATACTCTATTTATGTCTAAATATAAAAATTTACCGATGATTTCATCGATTCACTAATAGCCAAGAAATATAATATTTACTTGTAAATGCTGTATTTATATGAAATTTATTAATGACTTTGTTGGACCACTAGCGGTAAGAAAATATAATATTTACCTGTAAATATTGTATTTATGTATAAATACTAAAATTTACCGACGACTTCGTCAGACTATCGGCAGCTAAAAATGCAATATTTACTTGTAAATATTGCATTTATGTATTATTATAAAAATTTACTAATGGTTTCATTGGACAATACTGACACTGAGGATGGCATTAGTGGCAAAAAATATAGTATTTACTTATAAATGTTTATATTGAATACAAAAATTTATCGGTGCTATTGCCGAACATCATCTACGCCATGACGTCATTGGTGGCAATAAATCTGTCACTGTTGCCATTGAAAACCTATAAAAATCACAAGAAAGATCGCAAGAAAAAATATACAAAAACTCATAAGAATCAACTAATTTTACTTTTCTCTCATTTTTCTCATCATCTAAACAAATTATAACAATACCATAAAAATCAACAAAAAATACCTCCACTGTCAGGCTTCACTTTATGTGTGTTTGGGAGGTCTGACAACTTCCGTTGTTCCGGATGAGCAAGTCAATGTCAGGAAACAGTGGCATCTGAGGATGAGATTCGGTTGGAGATGATCGGCTTCCTCTCAGGCCAAAGAAGATCTCAATGTTTAGATCAAACTGCGAGGCTTGGCATCGAAGATATGAAGCTCAATGCCTCGACTTTGGTAGTGTTGTTTCAGGGTTTCTTTTACACCATTTCCGTTTCGAGTTCGTTGAATGATCGCTAATGACCTCAAGCCTATCCTTATGAACTCCTCCGATGCATGACAAGAAGCGAGATCTACATCACTCGGCGTGGAAGATTGAGCTAGGCTGAAGAAGAAGTCGATGAATTCTGACGCCATCCATATTTTAATGATGTCACGACGGACAGCGTCACTGTTTTAGATCAGCGCCAAAGAGTAGGTGGGCAATTAGAAAAACTAGAGAAAAAGAGGAAGAGAGACAAAGAGAAGAGAGAGGAGGAGAGAGAAACAACTAATATTTTGAAATCGGATATGATTTTGTAGCTTTGGAGGGTAGTTTAGTCTTTTATGCTTTACAAGTACTGATTAATACTAAATTTGATATAAGTATATGTTTTAAAAAAAGAACCTGATATAATTTACTAATGACTTATTAAAATCTGCTATATGATGCAATTTCTCTTTAAAAAATACAAAGAACAATATTAACATAATAATTTAGGTTTACAACACTATTTTAACCTAAAATAACCTCAACTCTTTTCCACTTCACCTTTCTCTCCTCCCTCATTGGTGCAGGCACTGGAGCTGTTGATTGGTAAATACAGTATTTATTGGTAAATACACTAATTTACTAACGTCTATGCCATTGACACCACCGGTTTATAGATACACTTACGTATACAAATTCATTGGAACACTCCAACGATGTCACTTGTTGGTGAATATCATACTTACCAGCAAATATAGATATTTATTGAAACAACTCCAGCTACGGACGTTAATTATACATATTTACATGGATTTATTAGAACAAATCCAGTATCACTGGTTGATAAAATACCATAATGCATGGATTGATCAGAATGACTCTAACACTGTCATTAGCCGATAAATACTGCATTTATTACACTACAAGAAAAATTACATTTAACGACATATTATTTACGACATGTAGTTTTTGAATGTCGTTGAAAAGTACATACAACGACATCTCTAACGAAAATATCTTTAACAACATTTGAAACAATAATTAACGACATCTATATAGATGTCGTATTAAAGGTCTCCTTTTAACAACAATAGTTTAGTGTCGTTAAATTATTTAACGACAAGTAGGAGATGTCGTCAAAG
>CAMOHE010035928.1:0-14087 GCA_946598075.1 Artocarpus hirsutus
AGCTAGATTATTTGCAGCCATAGGATTATTCGGTCCCTTCTAGAACTTGAATCACGCATTTTTTGGTCTGGATGTCACATGCAATTCCCTCAATGGGCCTCCATGTGATAGCTTGAGCCCAAGATGCTTGAATCAGCCCAATAAGCATTTCTTTGAATTTCTTTGCACGAGCTCTCGTAACCGAACCAATGGGAACTTGAATTGGATCTAAATATGTCTCTTCCCTTGTGCTCTTGCTTGTGCTACCGATGCCCTCATCATTAATGATGCGTCCCACATCGGTTAGAGAGGGTGGTCTTGGGTGTTATATATATGGGTTCACAAACCTCCCCTCACGAGCTAGCTTTTGGGGTGGAGTTAGGTGGGTTCGTATCATGTGGTATCAGAGCCGAACCTCTGCTGGTCGGGTGGGAGCATGTACAAAGGTTCCCTGCCGCCCGTGCGGGTTAACGACGGAGTTGGCACGAGGACGTGTAGTCTAAAGGGGTCGGGAATAATGCGTCCCACATCGGTTAGAGAGGGTGGTCTTGGGTGTTATATATATGGGTTCACAAACCTCCCCTCATGAGCTAGCTTTTGGGGTGGAGTTAGGTGGGTTCGTATCAACATCTTTGTTGTACATGGATGAATTGAATAAGGGGTACCATGTATCTTCGCTAAGATTCTTTCCCTTAAGTCATCAACGTAAGGAACACATAAGCAGTCCTTGAGATATAGAGTTCCGTCATCAACAATACGAAACTCTTCATATTTTCCTTCTTTTATTTCCTACTTAATCCTTGCTAGGCTCACATCTTTGTCTTGCTTACTCCAAATCTCCTCAAATAGCATTGGAGCAAAAGTGAGTGCTAAAAGGTGTCCTGTTATAATTTCCAAACTAAAGTCCAAAATTTCTTTCCTCAAAGGCTGATACATTGCTTGTAATGACATGATCGTGGCAGTAGTCTTCCTACTCAGAGCATCAGCTAGTTGATTAGCCTTTCCTTCGTGATAAAGGATTTCACAATCATAATCCTCCAACAATCTAACCATCTTTGTTGCTGCATATTTTGGTCCTTCTAAGTAAAGAAGTACTTTAAACTTTGATGATCAATGAAGATCTTACATTGGACCCTATACAAGTAATGTCTCCATATCTTCAATGCAACAACTACAGCTGCTAGCTCGAGGTCATGAGTAGGATAGTTCTTCTAATGATCCTTTAGTTGTCTCGCGGCATAAGCGATCACTCTGTCATTTGACATCAAAACAGCACCAAGGCCCATCTTGGAAGCATCACTATAAATTACAAACCTGTCATTCCCTTCAGGAATGGCCAAGACTGGAGCTGCAGTTAGCCTTTTCATGGCTGACAAAAACATATTTGTCTTCCTTCTAGACTCGCCCATATACAGACACTTTTGTTCACCTTCTAGAAGGAAGATCACCTTTCATTTTCGGCATTCAATGGAAGCATTGTACTTGCTCAGAAAATCCATCCTAAGAATCATGTCATAATCATACATATTGATCACGACGAAGTCCTTTATCACATGATACTTCCGATTAATATGCTTACTCTTCTTGTAAAATCTTGATTCCTTAGCTTTAGCTACCGCCACACTATTATCACAGTATAGTGATACCGCCTTATCCATACCAGGAATTACCTTAAGATTCCCAATGAACTTGTAGAGCCACACTGCTTCTTTCGAAGCATCACTAGCTGCCACATACTCTACCTCCATCATTGAATCTGAAGTGTAATCATGCTTTATACTTCTCCAACTGATGGCATCACCGCCCAGAGTAAACACAAAACCCGAAGTCGATTTCTTAGAATCTAGACAGGATTGAAAATCTGAGTTAGCATATCCTAGAGGAGCTAAGTCTTACCTGAATATACAAGCAGATACCCTCGAGTCTTTCTCAGGTACTTGAAAATATGCTTTAATGCAACCCAATGGTTTGGTCCTGGATCTACCTAAAATCGACTTACAATCCAAACCGCATCGCAAATATCCATTCATGTGCAAAGCATGGCATACATGAGACTATCTACTGCCGAAGCAGAGACACCTTGTTCATGTATCCTCTTTCTTCATCAGACTTTGGAAAGTCTTTCTTAAAAAGAGTAATTCCAGACCTAGATGGTTGCCCACCTTTCTTGGAATCCTACATTGCATATCTCCTGAGAATTTTACCTATATAGCTAGCTTGTGACAAAGTTATCATTTTGTTCTTCCTATCCCGAAAGATTTGAACATCGAGGACAAAATTAGCCTCACCCAAGTTCTTCATGTCAAACTGCTTGGTTAACCATAATTTGACCAATGACAACGCCCCAACGTCATTGCCAATTAGAAGCACCTTCCCATCCTTAATGTGTTTGTAAACACATGGCTCATCCACATTTTGTGAGAACCCATAAGTCTTGATCACCTGATCAAATCTTATGTTCCAAGAACTGGAAGCTTGCTTAAGTCTATAAATTGATTTTAGCAGCCTACAAACCTTACCCTCTTGACCCTTGACCTTGAACCCATCTGGTTGTTCCATATAAATGGACTCATCAAGATGGTCATTTAGAAAAGCCGTCTTGACATTCATCTGTCAAATCTCATAATCGAGAGTGGCAGCTATGGACAAGAGAATCTGGATGGACTTAAGCATGGCTACAGGCGAAAAGGTTTCCTCGTAATCGATTCCTTCCTTTTGCGTATAACCCTTAGCTGCCAGTCTAGCCTTAAAGGTTTGGACCTTTCCATCCACTCCTATTGTTCACTTATAGATCCACTTACACCCTATGGGTTTTACCCCTTCAGGAAGATCCACAAGCTCCCAAACCTGATTAGTCTCCATAGACTTCATCTCTATGTTCATGGTCTTTATCTAGAGTTTCGAATCAACATTTTCTATAGCCTCTGCGTAAGTATAAGGATTCCTGTCATGTTCATCTGGTTCAGCCAAGAAGGCCTCCCCATTGAACATATACCTCTTGGGTTGATGTCCGATCCTCTCACTATGCCGAAGCCCCTTAAGTTGTTGTTCGGGTTCATTTGGTCTTTCTACACTTATTGGAATGATTTCATTCAGAACCTCCATAGTGATCGGATCACTCCTCAACTCCTCAAGCATCACTTTCTTTGAGGCTTAAAGTTGTCCATGTAACTTTCCTCAAAGAAAGTTGCATTAGTTGAAACCACGACTTTATTTTTCTTTGGGTTATAGAAATAACCCCCTTTAGTCCCTTTTGGATATCTTATAAACACGCAAACTTTCGAACGTGCTTCCAACTTATTCGTATCCTTAAACAGGACATGAGTTAGACATCCCCCATATGCGAATATGGTTTAAGGGTGTCTTCTTGCCCGTCCATAACACGTGAGGAGTTTTAGGAATCGATTTTGAAGGCACATTGTTCAAAAGATAACATGCGGTTTGTAATGCATATCCCTAAAAAGACAAGGGTAATGACGAAAACTCATCATGGATCTTACCATGTCCAATAAAGTCCTATTCCTTATCTTCGCTATACCATTCTGCTACGGAGTGCCCAGCGTAATTAAATGGGATAAAATCCCATTTTCTAATAAGTGTCCTAGAAACTCATCAGAAAGGCATTCTCCACATCGATCGGATCAAAGTGCCTTTATGGGTCTACCCGATTATTTTTCCACTTCAGCCCGAAACTCCTTGAACTTGTCAAAAGTTTCGCTTTTGTGGCGCATTAGGTACACATACCCATACCTTGAGTAATCATCAATAAAATTGACAAAGTACTCTTACCCTCCTCGTGCCTAGATGTTCATCTATCCGCAAACATCACTATGCACAAGCTCTAGAACCCCTTCGGTCCTCTTGCCCTTAGACTCGAATGGTCTTTTGGTCATTTTACCCTCCAAACAAGATTCACATTAAGGTATAGATTCCACCTTTAAGTGACTTAAAGGTCTATCCCTTGCCTTTGAATCCTATTCAGGTTAATGTGACCAAGACGCAAAAGCCAAAGATAAGTCTTATTAGAGTGAGAAGTTTTAAGCCTTTTAAAGTTATTATCATTCATCTCAACATTAAGCAATAAGTCCATCATAGGTTTGATAAAATATAGATTATTTTGCATCCATCTAGAGCAAATAAAAGATTTGTTTTTATGAATCACCACTTTATTATTAAAGAAACTAAATAAGAGTCTTTAAATCAAGAAGCTACAGAAATTAAATTCCTCTTAAATTTAGGAACATAAAAACAATCTCACAAAATTAGATTCCTATAATTATCAAAATAATTATGGACGTCTCCCACTGCTTCCGCTAAGACTAAGGATCCATTGTCCATCCGAAGCGTGAAGTCTTCATGAAACAGACTTCTCGTTTTTTTGAACCCCTACAAAGAAACACAAACATGATTAGTTGCACCAGAATCTATGACCCAAATATCATTGGATTCCTCAATCAAACAAGTTTCTAAATACATAAGATCACACCTACCTCCTTTGGAAAGGAAGTCCTTACAATGCTTGTTTACATGCCCAACCTTCTCGTAGAAAAAGCACTTAAGCTTCTTTGGGTTCTTCTTCTTCTTTTTCTTGCTCTTGTTATTAGCAGGAACAAAAGACTTCCTGTTTTTGGCTCGTTGCTTCTTTCCATTCCCAGAGCTAGGATTGGAACCAGAAGCAGCTACCATGTTGGCCTCGCCACTAGCAGAAGACTCCTTGATCAGTAGTTCAAAATCCTGTAACTGTTTCATTTATTTTGTTAAGGTTATATCCCGTCTATTGCTTAAATTAAAAGCAGCTCTAAATGGAATAAACTCCTTAGACAGAGTCTTAAAGACTATGGTCATCTGAGTTTCAGCATCGATGTCGACTCCATTGGTTTGAGCCTCAGCGAAGTAACCCATGACCAACATCATGTGCTCCTTTACAGATGTCCCCGGCCTCTGCTTATAGTTTAAGAGTTTTTGAAGCGCCCCTTGCCGCTTTGTTATGGCCTGGCCTCCAAACATGTCTTCAAAATTATCCAAGATCTGCTTCGCAGTCTCATAATCTTCATGTTGAGCCTGCAGCATTCATGCTGGCCATAACATAGCAGTAGGCCTGATCGTTTGCATCTTTCCAGCGATCGTATGCTTGGAATTGCTCATTAGTTGAGTCTCCCATAGGCTCGGAAGGACAAGGGTTGTCAGCACAAATTTTAGTCTCTCAAAAGAAAGGACAATATCCAGGTTTCGTTTCTAATCATTATAATTTGCTCCGGTTAATAGGTTTTTGTCAAGTATCGAAGATAAAGCGTTTTTAGACTTTTTTAATCTACAATAAAGAATCATATATCAAACATAAGCAAACATATCATAATAATTTAGTAAGATAACACAATGTGTTTATGTGTCAAAACCTTGAAAATATCACAACATTACAATGATAATTACTAACTCAAAATTCAACAAGCTTTTAGGAGAGTCATGCCAAATTCAATCAGGAACACGAATCCCCTCTTGATTAATATATGCCATCCAAGACCCGTATGATCCAACATATATTAATAATTGTTTCTTTGGCCATCAATTTTATTAACAGAGCTCCTAGGGGAGGTTAATAATAAAATTAACATGAGTGTATAACCATCATTTCAATATTTTATCCATGATTTATAATCACCACCTAAGGATGAGCAACCATAAATCATGCTAAAATACCTTATCCTTTCGGAGATCCAATCTGGTACATGATAGAAATCCCTTCCTAGGGGTTGGGACCACCATGTTTTTCCTATGGACCAACGATAGAGGCCTTTAGTCCTCTCTTCAAAAACCTTCTCTCACTCAATCCTTTTGTAATCAAGGTTTTATTTTAAAAGACATGCATGAACAATTTTAATTGAGCGACACTCCCTATTCTATATGGCATGTTATCAATATACATGGCAAAACATATTATAATGCAGACAAGCAGAGCAATTAAGCAAAGTTACAAGCAAAATAATAATAAATAATCATAATATTATGGTTCCACCCTAAAGAATTGAAAACAAATATTACAAGAGAATAATCGAAACATATTATTGATTTTTCATCCTTGAATCTCCAAGCTGTATCCTTCTTCATGTAATGTGTATCTTCAAGTCTTCAATTCTGTATGAATCGAATACTCCCAATTTCCAATCAAATTCATATTTAATGTTTCTCAGAATTGTCCCAAAAATAAAATTAAAATTTCATGAAAAGCTGCACCTTTTCTGGAAAAATTTTTAGCTCTCTGCTGGCAAGCTAATCTTTGTGATTGGCCTATCGATCATGACCCGCCAACCTGCTGATCTTTACAGATCGGCCTGTCGATTCATGACTAATCAACCTACCGAACCAGAAGTTCGGCCTACCGTCAGAGCCTCCTGATTTCTGCCTTGCTGACGGCTTGCCAGACCTCACGTCCAGCTTGTCGATCTGCAACCATCGGCCTGCCAAACTGGAGGGTTTGGTATGCCGATCAAGAAAAAATCACCCTTTCTAGAAAATACAATTTTTAATGCAATTCATCAATTTATTTTTAATAATTCAAAAACATAAAATTAGAGACTCAGGAAATACCTAGGAACGCCATCATCCATCTTCTAGGTCCGTCTTCTCCAAATGATTATTTAATTACAAAATTTTTTCAAATTTAAAATTAAATAATAATACCTAGACGGAGATGATAGTCCGCCATCTAATTACATGACAAACCTAGATACACATTCTAACCTCTAAGGAACCATAACCGGTATTAATTAATTAATAATTAATTAAATAATAATTTAATCAACCATAATTGATTAATAAACATTCATCACATAATCCATGACAACATATAAATATATAGAAAAATAAAGTGCCAACTCTCTATAAAATTAAATTCAAGCATATGAGAGATAAAGATCACATAATTTATACATATAGTATGATCACAAACTCGTAAATTTACGTAAAAACCATGACACTGACACCAATTGTTGGAAACATAGTACAAAGCGAAATTTTAAAAATTTTATATTAGAGTATTTTTTAAAACACAAGTTTGAAATGCTATATGCATAAATTAATCAAATCTTACTAACCTTTGAATGCCAAAGAACTCCCGTAATGCGTGATGTCACGCCTCGGAGTACGAGAGGTGACGTGGTAGTTTAATTAAGTTAATTAAATAAAGATTTAGTTAAAAACAGGGTTTAAAATTCAAATTTATAATTAAAAAGTGATAATTTTAAAATTTGTTTAAGTGGAATAATTTAAGGAATTAAAATAAACCATTATAATAATTAAACAAATGAAAAATAACATTAAACAATTAAATATAGGGTGAAACGCGTATGGGTCCCACTGGCTCACATATTGTGCACACACATGTAGTACTAACAATGTTATGATACAACCACAGTCCAAAATAAAAGAGAAGTTAAAATCTTACATGCCTTGAATTGTAATTTAACCTACCAAATTCTTTTACTGGTCGTAAGTCCGGTCGACGGACTCTTCTCCAATCCTATGCTGATATCCACCTAGGGTTAAGACTTTAAAACAAATAAAAATGTGAGCGAAAGGCTCAGTAGGACTATGTTTGAAAATTATCCCACTTTAAAAGAAATTTCGCAAATCAAATAAACATATAAAAAACAAGCTGGAACAATCAAACAAATAAATAATTGAATGTGAAATTTAATAAAATATAATCTTCACAAAATAATTCAAACAAGTCAACCAAAAAGAGTACCGTTTTCCTTCCCCGGGCAAACCATATATAATTCACCACCATAGTGGCCCAGCTGGGTTTCGGGACCAGTCCCCAAGGTCGTTCACTACACGACCCGATCTCTGATATGGCATCACGCCCACAAATATATATATATATATCTTTTGATTAATAAAATCTCTTCTTTACCAGATATAATCATTTATATTCATTATGAGGTTTATTATGAAATCCACCTCAATCTACTGTTTCAGAAAACAGTTAATAAAATCATTTGTCAACAAATCATTTGAAAACATTTTCGTAAAAATCCCTTTGAGGCCAAAATGTTTAAAACTGGCTATCAAAGAAGGGGTAGAAGTCCTACCCCAATATTCGTATCGGTGTCCCACACCGTAATCCCGGTTTGCTATACGTTAGCTTCGTAGATCCATGCACAATCCTAAATGCATAGTAACTTAATCCATTAGTATCTAACCTGAGGTATCCTATGATACTAAATCATTTCATGGTGTCCTAGTGTGCCATTTAGGTTTATAAAATCATTATATAAAGTTGAAATTTAAATCAGGATTCAAAACAGTTAAAATGGGTAAAAATCACAAAATTTTTCCTTGCTCGGTTGGCCTGCCGGTTTCCCTGTTTCGGCCTGCCGAACTGCACAGTTAGGCCTGCCGGAAGAACAAGTCCGGTTGACCGAACATCTCCAGGTTCGGCCTGCCGGTCGGATTAATCTGGCCTGCTGATCCTTTGAATCCGGCCAGCCGAACACGAAGTTCGGCCTGCCGAACTGGGAAATTTTAAAAATTTCCACGCACGGGTTCTCGGCTTCCCAAATCCAAATTCTTAAATCTCACTTGTTTTCTCAGTTCCCAGGCATGGATAATCATCATAAAAAATAAAAAATCATAATAGAACACTTTTTAATGGATTAAAACAAGTTTTAAACAAGATTTTCTCAAAAATCTGAAAATGGAGAAAATAGAGGGAAAATGAAAAATTTTGATTTCAATCCGTTTTTGATGAAATAAAGTTTGCATTCTAGCTAATCTAAGTCCATCTAACTTAGATTGAAACTTTTCTAGGCTTAAAAACTCTTAGATTTAAAAAATGCAAGAAAATTTGAAAAATGTAAAAAGTTTTGAAATTTTGAAAACTAACCTTGAATCGAAGCTTGAATCGAGTTTGTGGTTGCTTAATCGCGTTCCCAAGCCTTCAATCCACAATCCCGAAGCTTAACATAGAATTTTGTTTCAAAAATTTTAGAGCGAGAATGAGAGAGAGTGAGGGTAACCGAGAGAGAGACGAGAGAAAGAGGAGAGAGAAAATGAGAGTGAAAATGAGAAGAAGAGGGAGAAAAATGAAATAAATAGAGGAAAAGAGAGAAAATTAGTTGCACAAGGCTATGTGCAATAGAACACTGTTTTTAAATCAAATTGTTTCATTGAACATTAAATTAACAATTAAAAACGATTTAGAATAATTAAAAATCATTAAAAGAGTAAATTAACACAAAGTTTCTTAATTTTCACAAAATAATCAAATTAAGTTTAAAACACTCATCATGGCACACTAATTCACCATTTTACACTCTAATACCATTTAATCAACTTCGGGGTGTTACAACTCTCCACCCCTAAAAGAAATTTCGTCTTCGAAATTTACAAATCGACTCAAAAACAAAATAAATGCGGATACAACTCCCGCATACTCGATTCCAATTCCCAAGTGGCTTCATCAACTCCATGATGCTGCCACACGATCTTAACTAATGAGATCTCATGACGGCACAAACTAATTACTTTACGATTGATGATTTGAATCGGCACTTCTTCATATGTCGTGTCTTCCTAAATCTGCATATCCTGAAATGAAACGATCTTATCCTGATTAGGTGGACACTTCTGAAGCATCGATACGTGAAATACGTCGTGAACATGCGAAAGTTTCGAAGGAAGGTTGAGTCGATACGCAACCACACCCACACGTTGAGTAATCTCAAACGGTCCAATATATCTTGGCGCGAGTTTTCCTTTTACTCCGAATCTCGAAATGCCTTTACGAGGAGATACTTTCAAAAGTACGAAATCTCCAATCTCAAATTCCAAAGGTCGCCGTCTCCTATCCGCATAGCTCTTCTGTCGACTCTGAGCTACTCTCAATTGATCTTGAATCACGATGATCTTCTTGTTGCTATCACGAACCTCATCTGGCCCAAGAATGATCCTATCTTCCAACTCGGCCTAACATAGTGGCGATCGACACGGTCGCCCATACAATGCCTCGAACGGTGCCATACCAATACTCGATTGATAGCTGTTGTTGTATGCGAATTCCACCAGATGCAAGTACTTCTTCCAGTTTCCGTCGAAGCCCAATGCACAAGCTCGTACCATGTCTTTGAGAATCTGAATAACCCGCTCTGATTGTCCGTCTGTCTGAGAATGAAATGCCGTGCTGAAATTCAAATCTGTACCCATAGCTTCCTGGAAACTCCTCCAATACCTAGCATTAAATCTGGTATCCCTATCTGATGTGATGGACAAAGGAACTCCATGCAATCGTACTATGTTATGTAGATACAATTCTCCAAGAATCCTCCTCGAACACGTCGATCTAAACGGAATGAAATGAGCAGGCTTTGTTAACCTGTCGATCACGACCCAAATCGCATCGTGCCGCTACTCCGTCCTCGGCAATCCGATGAGGAAATCCATCGTCACGTATTCCCATTTCCACCCTGGAATAGGAAGTGGCTGAAGCTGACCTACTGGCTTCTGATGCTCGGCCTTTACCTGAAGACAAATCGCACACTTGGCCACGTATTTTTGAACGTTCTTTTTCATGCCTCTCCCCCAATATTGCCTCTTTAAGTCACGATACATCTTCGTACTCCCTGGATGAATAGCAAACTAAGATCTATGAGCTTCGTCCATCACGATTTTCTTCACTTCTGCGATAGCTGGAACCGCCAAACACTTCCTAAAGTACAACGATCCATCTATGTGTATCCTCCATTCTTCGAACTGCTCCCCGTTCTGAATTCGTGTCCAGATTCCCTAAAGATGCTGATCTTGCCACTGGTTCTGCTTCACCGTCTGAACAAGCGCTGGGGTCGCCTCCATATGATACACCAAAATACGATCGTAGTCCTCACAATATTGTAGACTGAACTCACTTACCATCACATCCCTTTTCCAATCCTTGAGAGCTAAACATGCCAATATCCCTGAAGATTTCCAACTGAGCGCATCCGCGACAACATTAACTTTCCCGGGGTGATACTGCAATGCAAAATCATAGTCTTCCATGTATTCCATCCATCTCCGCTGCCTCAAATTCAAATCCCTTTGAGTGAACAGATACTTCAGACTCTTGTGATCAGAGAAAACCTGAAATGATGCCCCGAACAAATAACATCTCCAAATCTTCAACGCATGAATCACCGCTGCGAGCTCCAAATCATGAGCTGGATAATTCTGCTAGTGAGGTCGTAACTGTCTTGATCCGTACGCTACCACGTGTCCCTATTGCATCAACACGCATCCAAGTCCACGTAGCATCCGTATAAACCTCGTACAGCTTGTCACTGCTAGGAATGATCAACACTGGTGCTGAAGTCAATCGATTCTTCAATTCTTGAAAAGCAAACTCACATTCATCGTTCCACTCGAATTGACATTCTTCCTAATCAATCTCGTCAACGACGCTGCTATCTTCGAGAAGTCCTTCACGAATTTCCTATAATATCCTGCAAGTCCCAAAAAGCTGCGGATCTCCGCCACATTCCTCGGTCATTCCCAATCCACTATGGCTTCTATTTTTGACGGATCCACTGAGATACCATGCTCCGAAATAACATGACCCAGAAATTTGACCTCTGTCAACCAGAATTCACACTTTTCTTTCTTGGCATGCAACTGATGTTCTCGTAGGGTCTGAAGCACGATCTTGAGATGCTACTCATGCTCCTCCCAAGTCTTAGAGTAAATCAAGATGTCGTCAATAAACATGATCACAAACTGATCCAAATAAGGCCTGAATATCCTATTTATTCAAGTCCATAAAAGCTGTCGTCAATCCAAACGACATTACCAAAAACTCAAAATGTCCATACCGGGTCCGGAATGCTGTCTTAGGAATGTCCTCTTCCTTAATCCTGAGCTGGTGATATCCTGACCTCAAATCTATCTTTGAGAAGTACCGTGAGCCTCCCAACTGATCAAATAGCTCATCAATCCTGGGTAATGGATACTTGTTCTTCATTGTAACTCGATTCAACTGCCGATAATCTATACACAACCTGAGAGTTCCATCATGCTTCTTAGCGAACAAGACCGGTGCTCCCCACGGTGATGTACTATTTTGAATGTATCCCTTGTCAGCAAGTTCCTAAAGTTGCTTCCTGAGTTCTTTCATTTCCGCCGGTGCCATCTGGTAAGGTGCTATAGAAATCGGTGCTGTTCCCGAAAATAATTCGATACCAAACTCGATCTCCTGGTGCGGTGGTAATCCTGGTAACTCGTCGGGGAAGACATCTTCAAACTCATCTATTACTGGAACTACTTCACGTCTTCTCGAAACACTGGGCTCTTCTTCCAAATCCATGAAGATAGCGTATCAAACTATGTGCTTTCGCCCTCTGAGACATGTCCTAACACGATGCTCACTCATCAAGCAATCACCACCACCCTGGTAGGTGATTACCGTTCCTCTATTAGACACTAGGGTCACTTTTCTAAGTTGGCAATCCACTACTACACTGTATCTGGATAACCAATCCATTCCTAAGATTACATCGTAGGTTCTCATGGGGATTACAATCAAATCACTTTTCAAAATCTCATCCCCAACCTTTATTTTACAAGCTTTATAAACATTATTCACACACACCCGCCCCAAGGGTGAAGCTATAACTAAGGGTTCATCAAACTCTTCTATTTCTAATCCCAAGGCATGTACAAAAGAGCTCGAAATGAGAGAATGAGTGGCACCAGTATCAAACAACACGTGTGCTAAAGACTGAGAAACCATGATCGTACCATCAACAACTGCGTGATTGGTCTGGGCATCTGAACTCCCTGATGTCATCGTATGAATCTGCACTGAAGCTTTTCCTTTACCTCTACCCACATTACTAGTTCCTGGATTAACTGACCGATACTGCTGCAGTGATGGCGACTGGATACTAGCTATACTAGGCGCTCGATACTGAGGGATATTATGCTGAAAACTTTGTTGCTGATGTCCTTGCACTGGGTATGACAGTTGCTGATGAGAAAACTGATGGAATGGAAGCTGAGGATACTGCTGAGGCTGAGGTAGAGTCTGATGCTGAGGCTGACGGCTAGCTCCTTCTCCGGTCTGAAGTCCTAAGCGAGCACTCCTGATCGGGCAATTCCTCTTGATGTGTCCTGGCTGCTAGCAAAAATGACAATGAAAGCTGTAGGGGTTGCTACGCCCGCTACTGGATGAACTACTGCTGCCGCTATTCACGCTACCCTGCTTGCTCTTTCCTAGAGTCGGTCGACTGTTGACGCTCCTCCTGCCGCTCCTCTGCGGTCCTGCTGACGCCTTAGCTCAATTCTCACAATACTGTGCATAGTCATTCTCCACTGATATCGCTGATGACACAAGCTCTCCAAAACTCCTAAGCCGTAGGGCAACTATCTATCGTCGAATAGGAGCCTTAAGTCCTTCCTAAATTTTGATACACCTTTCACGCTCCGATGCCACTGCTGAGGGAGCAAACCTCGCCAATTCATTGAACTTCACTTCACATTCCCGAACCGACATATCGCCCTGCTGTAACCTATAGAACTCTGCCACCTTTTGGTCCCTGTATCCCTACGAAAAATACCTATCATAAAACAACTCCTCGAACCTGTCCCAATCAATATCACCATTGTTTTCCAGACGCTTTGCTTGTTTCCACCAGGTATTAGCGCCACCTTTAAGCTTATATGCTGCAAACTCCACACAATACTCTGCTGGCACACCAAGCGTATCCAAATGCTTCACAATCGAATCTAGCCAATATTCTGCCACCTGCGGATCCCCAGTTCCATCAAAGGTCGGTACTGACGCACGTCGAAATTCCTTAAAGTACGTATGCCGACGACCAGCCTCGAAATCATCAGGTCTTGCCCTTGCTGCCATTTGCTGGAATGCAGCAAACATAGCCCTCATCATTACCGAACTCGGCATCCGTGTCAAACGACGTCTAGGTGCCATTCTCTCACTTCTGAAAATAAAATTTAGACTGTCAGTGGCATTCCATTGTCGTACCTATGTGTACACAATTCCCAAGGTTCATAACCTTGAGCTCTGATACCATTCTGTCACGCCCCGGAGTACGGGAGGTGACGAGGTGGTTTAATTAAGT
>CAMOHE010035932.1:0-14652 GCA_946598075.1 Artocarpus hirsutus
GTACAGGTCCCCGGGTTCTCCTGGAAGATTTTCAAAACCCTAACAATCCTTTTGCTTTTGTTAGGTTTATCATCATATTTTACTATCGATCTACTGTACTATAAGGAGGGATTTTAAGAGACCAGTTTGTAGCTGTTGGACAGTAGATAGAGGTTAAGCTCAGCTGGTTTCTGTTTATTCTCTCTATGTTAATTTTATTCTTTTTACTCATGTGTTAAATATATACACCAGCTTGTCTCATATGATCTTTATCCTTTTTTTCCTCTTTTTTTATTTTTCTTTTTCTTCTCCTTCTCAGAGGCAGAGGTTTAAACTCTGTCTTTACACGTGGTCCAGTCGGATATAAATTTACTATTAGACAATGGCTATGTAAGATATATATATATATATATATATATATATATATCTCTCTGCAGTTTTAGAGGTTATAAATACAATATGTAGTTTTCTTTTCTTTTTTTTTTCGTAGTCCTTAAATGAGTTCTCATCCAATTATGTTACACGTATGTGTATTTCGTCTAAATGCTTCTAATTTTGGTAAATTGGCCTTCAAATCGGGTTGACCATTGAAAGTGTTGATCATGATAAGAATTTGGTCTTCTTTATTTTTTATTTTTCTTACTTAAACATGAAGAATTTAATTTGAAATAATAAGATAGAAATATCTAGATGAAGTACTCGTATCTATCTTATGCAATATTGTATGAAAAAGAAAAAGATCACGAGTTACACATTCTTGCGTGAAAATCATGTTATCGTCACGTTGTCGCCGAATAGTATCAAATATTTTGGGAGAAGATGATCAAAGCGCCATTCTTTCTCCAATTTAACGCACAATAATATAAGTATAATTTTTTTTTTCCTATAGCTACTGAAAAAAAATAACCCATAGGCAATACTAGATTTATAGTTTTAATATGTAAACTACACGTAGGCATTTTCATACGAAAAGACCCTTTTTTCTCCCTAAAATCGTACTCTTTAAAATTTTTTAAATCAATTTCAAATCCTTCAACAGCTTCTTCTAACACCACACACTGATTTCTTTCTGGATTACCATTCCTATGTTGTGTGTGTATATATATATATATGTGTGTGTGTGTGTGTGTGTGTTATTATTAGTCTTTCAATAATGAAGTTAAAACAGGGATCAATACAAAGGTAAATTTATAAAAATATATTACGCATAAAAAACTTTAAAGCCAAAGAGTTATATATGTATCAATTTGAGTAGGAATTGCTTAAACAGTTCAATTATATGTTTTACCCGGTGTTTGGTAAAGTGATAGAAACTGCAGTTTCCACTATAAACTCAGTTATAAATAGTATAAAACTCTTACATATTACAGTAACAATAAAAAAAATTGCTATAATATAAAACTCTCACATGTTACAATAAAAATAATTTTAATCATTGATTCTCACCGCCTTCTAAACTACAAGTATGTATAGACTATATACGCATCGCTCCAATTAACTATAAGTGCTTTTCAAAAAGGGCAAAAATAAAATTAAAACGAACATTTCGCCAGAGCCCAATGGCCAATGGACCACTTACAACTTACAAGGCATTAAATAATGGAAAAACTGCGTAATAAATACAGTTTTTAGATCAATAAAGGCGTAGGTCCCCACTGGATAACCTTTCATTGAATAGATATTTAAAATCATAAACGTCAAAATAACCACACAAAATATTATATATATATATATATATGTATGTATATGTATATATAACTTTTTATATATTACAATAAAAAATAAAAATTTGTTATATATAAAACTCTTCTTTGTTGACGTAACACTTGAACATTTTCAATACATTAAAAATACAAAAATTTAAGGATTATATTAAGATAAAAATACAGTTTAAGAAAAAATATTGTATAATAATACAAAAAATTATACAATATTAGAATAATACAGTGTGAGAAAGTACACTGATAAAGTTATACTGTATAAAAATTACACTGTAAAAGTAATACAGTGTAAGAATTGGACTGTTTAAGGTTAAGCAGTATAGAAATTGAATTATTTAAGTTAAAGTAGCATAGAAATAATACTGTTTGGAGATTATGGATGAATGAAGAATGCTGTAACAGTATAGAAAATATATTGACAGTATAAGAAAAATACTGTCAGTATAAATTTAAACTGTACAAAGTTAAATAATATTGGAATTACATTATGTGATAGATGTGGATAAGTATTGGAGGTTATGGGACCTCATGAATTGTATAAAAAAGAATACCGACAGTATAGAAAGAATACTATTAATATAAACTTCGATTGTGTAAAGAAAAGGGAACACTTTGAGGAATTTTATTGGACCACTACATCACCTAATGTGGTCCAATCCTTAAAGGCCACCTTAGGTTAGTATGATTAAGTGGTGACTCACCACTTTAATTCAAATAAGATAAGCTTCCATTGAAGCTTAAGACAACCATTTTTTTCTTCATTTTCTCCCACCATACATGGCTTCCTTAGTCTCCTTTCTCTCCAAAAATTTTCTCAAGCACACTTTTCACAAGGTCTCACTTTCAAGCAAGTTTCAAGTTCAAGTTCAAGGTTTTCCAAACCTTAAAGTAAGAAAACTAAACTCCCTAAGTTTTCTAGGGGTTTTGTTTAAGTTTTGATGGAATTTTTATGATGAGGTATGGGCTTGATGTCAAGGGGACTTTAAAGGATTTCAAGCAATGAAAAGGAAGGACAAGCCCTAGCAAGGATTAGGTAAAATTCTAGTCTTTGAAGTTAAGCTAAAGTTTATGCTTTTATGCATATAATGTGTTTGATGAAATGTTTTGGCATATGACATGTAATATGGACATTATGGCATAATTGGTTTATGTCATATGTTGATGGTGATGATGATGGAAAGAAGAAAGTAAGGGTTTTGATGAAATTTCAAAAGGGACTAAATTGTAAAGAAAAGTGTATTCTCGACAGATTTGAAAATCTACCCGAAAGTCCCCCTAAACATTGGCATTTCAAAAAAGTTACAACATGAAAGTTGTAGAACTCGTCAAAACTATTAGGACAACGCAAACATTTTTTCAAAATTCTGCTCAGTTGATAAGTTATGAATTTTACGAAATTTTAGGCGTAAAATTTCAAGAAATAGAAACGTTATGTATTAAATTCGACCATGGTACTTTTGTAAGTTTTATTCTTCGTGAAAAACTAAACGTTTTAGTATAAAATGGTCGTTTTTCGTTCCGTGGGCAAAAATGTAAATATTTTTGTATTTTGAGTCAAAACTGTAAACTTGTGTGAAAATAGGATTTTCACTAGGGAACATTGATTTCCTACACTGCTATAGGCAATAAGTAATTATAGATGCTAAGTTTTAAAGGATTCAAAGTTCAGGCAAGGAATGAATGAAAGAAAAAGAGATTAAAACATTTGATATCGGAACGTTTCTTAGTAGGAATTTTTTCGTAATATGTAAGTAATGAAATGTTAAAGTTAAGCAATTGGTTTTATAGAGTTGTGAAGTTGACAAAACACCCGTTAAGGGTAAAATCATCATTTTTGAGAAAACGGCTAGAACGATGTCGAACACTCCAAATTAGTATAATGTTCTTAGACAAAAAATGTTCCATAATACGTTAAGTAACGAAATCGCCAGTGAGACGGGAAGTTTAACTAAGGGACGCTTAAGAACAAAGATAACTCGGTAGGCTACAAAGTCAAGTAAAGAATAAGGTAACCCGATAGGTTGCCAAGCTAAGCAAAAAGAACGGTAACCCAACGAGTTATAAAATTAAGGAAAGGAAAGGGTTAAACCGATAGTATACCAAGTTATGAACAAAAGGAATGAATGATTAATGTTTAAGTTTTATTATCAATCGAGTAGATTGATAAAAACAAAGTTGACTAATTAGTCAGGTGTCGTATAATCAGGACACAGAGGTCAACTAATGGAAGGAAAAGAACAGAATAGAGAACGCTAGAGCATAGTCTAGGTAAGTTCAGACCTCACCTACAGCATGAAGTAAATAATTTTCAAATGTTTATATTTATATATATGTTTGCAAATGTGTTTGCAATTGTTATACAAGTTGTTTTTAAAAGTATGTTTGCATCTATTATGCAAAAAGTTTTATAGTTTTAAGCAAGATTTGTAATGTATTTGCAACTATTATATTAAAGCATGATTGCATATAATATGCATGAAGTTTTTGAAGATCAAGTAAAAGTCTGTAATGTAATTGTAATAATTATGTTTAAAGTATGTTTTGCATTTTATTAATGCATAATGTTTTATAGTATAAGTTCTAATTTTTTATGTTGCACTTATTATGTAATAAGTTGCATTTGTTAAGTAAAAAGTTTCAGAGTACAAGTTAGGATTTGCAAAATGTGTTTGCGTTTTATATTGCATTTGTTATGCAATAGGTTTTAGAGTATAAAATATGATTTGCAAAGGTGTTTGCATATGATGTGTTAGCATTTGTTATGCTCATTAACATTAAAAAGAAGGTAAAGTATAGACGATAAAAGAAAGTGTCGTATCAGCTTTCTTGTTGTGACGTACTGAAAGTAAAATTAAAGTTTGACCTCCTAGATGTGACGTACATGACCTCAGTGATTGATGGTCTCAAGTCTTCCACAAGAGAAGCATCATGTTTATGATCTCATGATGAATGATATTAGTATGAACACCAAAGTAAGATAAGGAAAGTTAAGAAATAGAGGATAGAAATTTAAAGTAAGATAAGGAAAGTTAAGGAACAAATGTAGAAAGTTAAAGTAAAAAAAGAATGTTCATAAAATGCTCAGAATTGAAGTTCATAATTGAGCGTAATTAGAATCATGTATTATGAATTTGCTTGTATTCCTTATTATAAAGTATTTACATTAAATGCTTATGAAAGACATTCTGAGGAATGTTTTATGTTAAGTGTGTATGAAAATATTTTCATAGTTATAAGAAAAAGGTTTATAAATGATGTTTTATGAAAAGCATTCTAGAGATTGCTGCATGTTAAATGTTTTATGAAAGTGTTTATGAAAAACGTTTTAGAAATATTTTATGAAAAAATGTTTATGAAAAACGTTTTAAGAGAAAGGCTTTTATGGAAAAAAGTTTTTTTAAAGCATGTTTTAAATGATTTGTGAGAATATGTTTGAACTTATAGAATAAAAACTCATTAAAAGTTTCTTCATACTGTAGGTAGTTTTATGGGCGACCAACAAGACCTATTAAAAGAGCTAGGCGCTGCGGAGGGCAGGCGAAGATTTGGGTATGGATACCACTACAGTAAGTTTCTGCTGTACAAAGAAAATGTTTTCCCACTATTTGATACAATGTTTTCAAAGTGTAAAAAAAAAGTCAAAGTTTTGATAAAGTCAAAGTATTAAGAAATGTTTTCAAAGTTTTAAGATACAGTTTACAAACGGTTTTATATAATTATAAAGATAAGTTTTAAGCTATGTTTTAGTAAATGTTTCTTATTAAGTTTTAAGAAAAGATTTGAAATGGTTTTAAAGGCAAGTGTTGAGCGATGTCTCAACTTAGATTGCGACGAAAGTCGCAACAGCTTTTAAGAACGTTTTAAAGAATGTTAAAGGAAGAAAAAAGAATTTAATTCAGTATTTTTCTTATTAATTAGGTAAGATTACTATTTAAGAACGATGTTTAAGAAAGTAAAGTGACTGCCCAAAAAGACGGGTCATCACAGCTGAAGTGTTTAAATTCCAACTTTAAGTTCTAACTTTGTTTCCAAACACTCACGCAATAGAATCAATTTGTGTATCTCATTTATGATTTTCATAAAAGGTGTCTATTATCTCTCATTCTACTTTTCACATACTCTCACTTTTATAATACTTGTTACACCCATTCTCAAAATACCAAAATAATCCTTACACCAAAATAGTTTTTTTTTTTTTTTTTGCTTTTTTCCTGTTTCTACCCACCAACCCAACCAACCAATTCGTATACACAGTCACCAATTTCTCCATTGAGAATTTAAGCTGTGCACCATTGCTTGTAAGAATTAAGTACTATGCAACACCACGAATAATTAATTAAGTAGTAGTATCTTTTCAATTTCTTTTTGTTCATGCGAAAAACGAGAATTTTCGTTTGTATAGGGTTCAACAATTAAAAAAAATAAGAATTTTAAAGTTAAAAAAACCATTTACTTTAGGCTCTTGAATGTTAGAATCAATCTCTATTTTTTTTAAAAAAGCAGGATATAATAATTTATTTTTAAAATGGGATGTATAATGAGTTTTTTTTAAATACTTTTGTCTTTAGAGGTAATTTCATCAACGGATAATATATTAATAAGAAATTTTATTAAAAAATATGTAAAAAGTAAATAGAGGCTGTCGATGCCTCCTTTTTAAAATCAAAGATTCTACTATCTTAAAAAATATTACATTAAATAAATATATCGCACATTGATTTTCTTTTGAATTCTGAAAATAACACTCCTAAACAAAATAATGTATTTAAAATTCTTCAAAAAAAAGTGGCTAATCAATCCTTTCGATTGGAAAGAGAGAAGCAAATAAAACAAAGGACGGAAGCAAAATGTTCGAATTGCAATGTTTGTAGACCCCCCACAGCCATCAGAAGTCAGATGTGCTTGTCTTGAATCAATGTTCAACGAATCCTTTCATACTAAGGGCTTCTTTTGGTGAGCTTTTTAAGAAGCTCTTTTCGGTTTTTTGAGACTAATGGTTGTTTTTAATCTATAAATGCTTAGATGTTCTATGCAGATATGTTTTGAGTTTTTAGGAGAAGTTTCAGTTGCAAAATATAGTTTTTCAAAAAAAAAAAATCTTTTTAGTACATTTTGAAACTTTTATGAGTTTCAAAAAACAATATTAGAAAAATTTAAAAATAATTTTAACTCATTTGAACTCCTTTCAAAAATATATTTGATTCTTTATACTAGTCAAAAATTACAAATTTTTACTTGCCCTTTTCTTTGATATAAAAGCGTAGTTTATAATTACCTAACACGAACCGAGTTAGACAGAAGCGAGATGAGTGAGTGGAAACTGAAATCAAATCGGCACAAAACCCGAAATACCCACCCACGGTCGGTTGCAGGCTATAATCTGAAGCTGTCCCCCGACCATTGCGGCACGTCAAAGCAGATGTCAGCCCCTGCTCCCATTGGACCCCACCATTCCCCTGGACCCCACCTCTGTAAAGTCTTTTGCACCGTTGCTGCTTAAAAATTTGTCCCGGCCACGTGATTTAACGTTTTGAAGCTTTAATTCCACTCGGATTTTTTTTTTTAAAGAATTTTATGAAATTGTAGCTCTAAATTATCACAACAACTTTGTTAAATTCTATTCAATGATTGCAAATTGTTTTTATTAGAATGGTTATTAACCTTTTTTATGTCATGTATTTTAAATTTATTCATATAATATATTTTTAATTTTTAATCTCATCAAATTTATACTTTTAAAAATTTAATATACAAATTTAAATTTTTTGTTAATTAATCTATAACTTTAACCTAAAAATTATTTAAAATGCCCACAAATTAAGAAATAAGATAACTTTAAAAACTTAACATTTTGACTTTAAAAATATACAAAACACCCCTCAAAAATAGATGTTTTGTGTACTTTTGTTTTTGTTTTCTTCTTATTTTTGAAAGTTTTATTTTTTTTTCTATTTTAATTAACGATAATTTGGTCATTGTAAAAGTTAAAATTAACTATTGATCGAGATAATGTATAGATTTGTCTATTAAATGTAATATAAAAATACACACCTGATCAGATCAAAAATTAGAGGTATAAGTTTTGAATTAACTTAAAATAAATGGTATAAAAAATAAATACCTCTATTTAAAATTCTAGATTATGTACATTCCATTGAATGATTACCATTTTTTTCTTAAAATTTGGGATTATATTAGTTTTGAATATATATATATATATATATATTTTAATATAATTTTAACAAAATTTAAGGTATTCTTATCATAAAAAGCTCCTCTTTTAGTTACCCTAATTTTAACACGGCATAGAATTACGTCCACATATCTACCCTTGGCATGTTTTTGTTTCCATAGCGTACCACATAATATTATTTTTTTTATTTTTCTTCCCATATTTTGAATAAATAAAGAACATTCTAACTAAATTAGCACTCATTTTTTCTTCACAACTATCATTTATTTACTTTTATTATTCTTGAATTTAGTTTGTCCTGACTTAGTTAAGAAGTGTTAGTATTTCCCCGATTATAAGAGTCGTTTTCTCTTCTCATTTTAATATATATGTGTAGCAAAGATCATACCATTTCTTAATTATCACTGTTTAAGAAACCAATCAACTAAGTTTTTTGCTATTATTTTTAATTCTCTTTTGAGGGTTCATTGCCGCATTTTTTCTTTAAGGAGTCAATTAAGCACAATAATTTGGACATGCTGTTCAGCACATGAAAGTCATGAAACAAAGAAAGTTCAAAGTCCATTTTCTTTATTTACCGCAACAAAAATAATACGCATATTCTTATTTTGCCGGAGAATCAATATTGGCCATAACTTTATGAAAGGTACTTTAGAATATTTGGGCAACGACAATAAACAGCAAAGTGGGGGTGGGGAGGCGTGTAGAAAAGTCCTACTTAACTTTATCGCATGTTTATCAAAAGGCCAAGTCTACTCGCCAAAAAGTTCATTTGGAATTAATGGACCCGCTATGTTCCTGTCGTAGTGACTATAACTAAATAAACCCCACATTTGTTTATTTTATTTATTTAATATCTGTTCCTCTTACCAAATCATTTGGGAATTCAGTCACAATAATATCGATTCCCGCCAAATTTCATAACAGTTCTTCTAATTTGGTGACTATAACCTACAGGAATAGCTTAATAATAATCCCACATATGATTCGACCAGAAATTGTAGAGTTGTGTAACACCCATAGATTTAATTAATCATAATTAACATGTAAATGATGGATTAATATGCCTTAATGTAAATTTAAGCTCAAATTTAAATATTTTATGATATTTTTAAATTTATCTCATTTTTAATTATTTCTATATGTTATTTTAAATTTTGGAACAAAACAATTTATCAAATATCTTATATGTCACTTTTTGCAAAACAGTAAGTGGCACATGGTTTTACTTTGAATACCACCCACTATTCCTCTCTATTTATTCCCCTCTCGCTCTCACTCTTCCTTACTCTCTTAGACTCTCTTTCTCTCCTCTCCCTCTCTACCACGTTGCTTTCTCTCTCTCCCTCTCTCTATTTTGATTCAAAAGATTTTGAGTTCAAGCTTGATTCTTATCTGAATTAGGAGCTTAGGAGTACGATTGGACTTTCATAAACTTGGTTTCAAGCTCAAATTCGAGGTTAGTTACTCTATATTTCAAATTTCAAACTTTTATCTCAAAACCTTCAATTTCTTTAAAATGTTGTAATCCGAGTTTCTTGAGCTTAGGAAACCCTTAATCTAAGTTAGTGGAACTTAAACTATCTAGAATCTAAGCTTGGTTGGACAAATTTGGATTAAATCAAGTTTTTTTCTTTTTCTCCATTTTCGGATTTCTTTAAAAATTTCTATGTTAATCTTGTTTAAAAGTGTTTAAATGCATTCCAATATGTCTTTCTATCATTTATGATCATTATATATGCTCTAGGACTTCGAAAACATGTTTAGAAGTTGATTTTGAGCATGGGGAGGCCAAGAATCGAAGTCTTAGACCTCTCATGTTTTTCCAGTTCGGCAAGCCAAATTCAAGGTTTGGCAGGCCGGATTCATGAGTCTGGCCTATCGGACTTATCTGCTTGGCAGGCCAAACTGGGGTGCTGTTCGACAGGCTGGTCTTGAATGGCCGGTAGGCCAAACTATAGAGTTCGGTAGGTCGAAACAAGGATTTCAACAGGCCGACTGGACTTTGAGAAAATGACTGTTTTTCACCGTCTAAAACCTAGATAAAGATTTTTAACTAATGATATGATTTTGTGAACATTAAAGGCATACTAAAACATCATGAGATAGCTTAGGGATGTAGAATACCTTAAGCTAGATATTGATAAACCTAGTTTCTATTTAAGGTGGCTTATGGTTCTGTGGAGCTAATGTATAGCGGATCGGGACAGCGGTGTTAAGATTCGGTGTAGGATATCGAGGTAGGACTTCTACCCCTTTTCTTGGTAGCCTGGTTTTAAAAAGGAATTTTGACCACAAGGCTTTTCTTTCAAAAATGTTTTCAAGGAATGGATTTCATCACCTTTTTTTTATTATTAGTTGAATAATGGATGATCATAATGAATATAATGGGACTATCTAGTAAATGAGGCATAATAATGATATACCATCGAATGTGTCAATTAGCATTGTCCGGAATGATAAATTAGAGCGTAATGCCATACACAGAGATCGGGTCGTGGAGAGTGCGATCTTGGAGGCAGGTCCCGAAACCCAGTTGGGTCACTACGGTGGTGATTTCTATAGCTTTGTCAAAAACATGATAATGAGGTTGTACCTAAAAAGATAAATGAATAAACGGTGGGAGTGATTTTAATAACATTTATTTATTTATCTTGTTTTATAGTTTTTGTGCCTAGGAATGTTTTATACGTTTAAATTAAATCTTTTCAAAGGTTACTCCTACTGAGCCCTTCGCTCACCTTTTTCCTTATTTTAAACCTTTCCCCCTCTAGGTGGAGTTAAGCTTAGGACTGATTAGGAGGCTACCGATCGGACGCATAAGCAATAGAAGATTTTGAGTAGGTTATTTGTGTCACCTCATCAAGGCATGTAATATTTAACTTCTCTTTTCTTACATTGAGCTGTGGTTGTAATTTCAATTATTGTCGATACTTTGTATGTGCACTCATGTGGGTCTGGTGGGGCCCAATCGTATTTGCTTATCTTAACATTTTATTGTGCATTGTATGCATTCACTATTTCAATAAATCTCTTAACAAGTTTCAAATTTATCACATCTTATAATTAACTTCATACCTTTTAAATGGCGGTATTTAATAAAATTTGACTTAATCAACCTAGTTAATCTACCATGTCACCTCCTAGATTTCGGGGTGTGACAAGTTGATCCTGCACTCTTGGTTCAAAACAATTGTTTTCTTCTAATATTTTCAAAAGAAGCACCTTATTAACTCTCAAAATAGCTTAATAAATAACTCATTTTTTTTTTTGGGTGAGTACAAATAACTCATATTTATAACCACTGTTGAGCTCACTATCGTCTCGTTATCAGACAACACGAGACAATCCCACATGATGAACTTGGAGGTATTATTTCTTTTTTCTTTTTCCTTTTTCTAATTTATTTATTTATTTAGTTATTTATGTGTATCTCATTAGATCATGAAAAGGGCAAGGAAATATGCAAGTAAAAAACAAGAGTGATCGACCTCTCAAAAATTTAGGGTGCGTTTGGTTCGTGGTTTGAATCATGGTTTGAATCATTTTGCTACAGTATTTTCTCTTACAAAAATTTAAATCTTCATTCAAATTTTTTATTTAAATCTACGAACCAAACGGTATATAGTACCCTAATATTCCATCTATCCAATGTGGCAGTTACAACTTTCTTTCCCTCCTATATATTGACCTAAACCCGACATGGTATCGACCATATGAAAAGACAAAAAATTTAAAAAGGATAAAACAGGATAGAGTGAAAAGCATTGCATGTGATTATTATTGCCTTTGGAATCCCCACATTGTTTTGTTCAGGTTCTTGAAAGTGAAGTGCTTTTGAGGGATAAATGTCGATCCTTTTAAACTCTAAATAATGTAAAAGCGAATAAAGCTGTACCTAGCTATATATCTTCAATAATATTATTTCATCTAGCTATTCATGAATGATGCCACTGTAAATTATTTTTAAAAAACAAGGTAATAACATTGTACAGATCGAACATTTAAAAAAAAAAAAAAAAAGGTAGTCAAACATTACTGAATAATCAATCCACCGTCCTTTCATGCTAGTTATGGGTTATATATTAGCAACTGCGATTTAGAAAATAGGAAGGTATTGTAAATTTAATCGTGGATAGTTTAAATAATTTTGCAGCCTATATATGGAACGTATACATGCTTGTCAAAAGCACTAACCTCTAGTTGTAACTTTTTTAACATTATAAAATACTAAAAAGACAATCAGGGAGTGGAAACAATTCCTTTAATTGCGTGAAATCGGAAATAAAAAGAAAAAAAAATTAACGGCAAAGTTATCAAAAGCTATTTCGCTTGTGGTAGCATATTCATTAAATAATAATATATTTTTTTTGAAATTTTTAAACATAACGGTTTATAACTGCCCACAACTGTGAGGCGCAGTCACTGTCATTTTTAAATTTATACGAGTACATTAGAACTATATATATATATATATATATATATATATATATATATATATAAAACATTCCACCACCATTAGTGCTTAACTTTATTCATGTAAACTAATTAGGAATAGGGTTATTTACCTTTTTGTACTTTGTATTTTAGGAATTTATTGAAATACTATATACATTTAGTTTTTGATTTAGATTTGTAACGCCCCTATATGGGGTTAACAGTTTTTAAATAAATAAAATAAAAATCAGAAAATAAAGATAAAACATCAAAGTAATTTGTCTGGGACTTAAATAGAAACTCTCAAAATAAAAAAAGCATAAACAAATAAATAAACCACAGTTTAATATAGTACCTTAAATTTTAATAATATATAACTATCATCATCATCATTTCAACCTTCAACAAATCTTAATACAGTCACAGAAAGTAACAATTGATGCTTACATTATCATGCAGATCATTCTTTGCATTCGAAGCCATCCCAACGTAATATAATTATATAACTTCCTCAACTATTTTTCTTGTAATCATCTACACTTAATAAGTTCTAAAAAGAGAAAAATATAAGGGAATGAGCGACAACATGCTCAGTAGGGAAAACCATTACTTACCTTAAGGTTTTACCACATTAAAACTGCATGGTTAGTTAATTTACATCATATACTAGATTATAAGGTTTATTATGATCATATCTCGTTGATACCATAGTTCACCATTACCAAGTTTCATACTTATACATATATACAAATGTTACAATTCATCATTATTCCTAGGTATCCATATTACATAAAGTAACACTCCACTTATCGAAACCCAAATGGGCGTGCTTGGCCACCCTCCAAACATTCCGAGGGTATTCCGGTGAGTGGACATCAAGCCTCGAGTCCTCACTAAGTTGATTTCTGTCCAGTGTGTTCTGGGACTTTCGACCCAAAGGAGCGTCATCTGTAACGCCGGCCTAATTTTATGTAACGGATTATGTTATGAAAATGACGATGTTAAATGCTATATTTATGATATGTGTTATGATATATGATAGATGGTGCTAACCATTTTATTTTAAGTGTTATGACAGGTGACGCTCACGTGGAATTGATGTGCTCAAATGTTCATGTCATTAATGTTATATGTTTAATCATTTTTTTATTGATAATTAAATGTTATGAATGATTTTTGAGTGTTAAGACAGATCGGTAGGCTGGACCATTCAGTTCGGCAGGCCGAAATGATTTTCTCTGAACGGCAAGCCGATGGTATATCATCGGTAGGCCGGACTTCAGTGATCGACAGGCCGATGATAGAGATCGGCAGGCCGATGACAGCTGACAAACATTCAGCAGAAATTTCACAAATTTGTGATAAGGTTGAATTTGTGATAAGGATAATTTATTTTAAACAATTAACGTAATTATGGGATGATTTGTTTAATTTTGGTAATGAAGTAATTGACTTTTGATTAAATTGAATTTATGGATAAGTTTTCCCGTTTTACAAAGGCAAAATATGGTAGCGTGAACCATACTTAGAAGTTTTGACTTTTTCCTCAAACCTCTCCTCTTTCCACGATTTATGCCTTGCAATTAATCAGAAAATTTTGATTAATGAGGAGAGTGTAACGTGTAAATGAATTCATTTTTTTTTACGTTTTGTCTCTCCCTCTCCCTCTCATGTACTCTCTTTCTCTCCCTCTCTCTCGATTTCTCTCTCATTCTCTCTCTTCCTATCACGTTTCTTTCTTCTTCTTCCTCTCAAATTTCCCCTGCAATCCTTTGTTAAAATATCAAAATTTCTTTGGAGATAATTCAAGGGGTTTTAAGAAGAAATCGTACTAAGGTATGACTCAATTTCGGTAATTTTTAAGCATATTTTTCCTCCTGTAATGTGACTGCCATATCTTTCTTTACGAATTTATTTTGCACTGAATTTTTAATATGTTATTTATGCATGTGTTATAAGATATTTCTCCAAGTTTCACGTTAATTCAAATTTTCTATAAAAAGTTATGAATTTTCTTCTCTCCACCACTCACAATAAATTGTTGCTGACTGTTTATGTTGCACAAATGTATGGGTATTATTTTTAATGCAAATGAATGTTTTATTGCACGAAAATTGGTGTACATGTTTATATATATATATATATATATATATTAATTTATGGACTGAAAAGTTTGGTAATAATTAGATGAGTATTTCATGTGTTATAGAATTTTTAATAAGCCTAGGTTATGTGACTGCTTAAACTGTAAAAATTGTGAGCTTTTTGTTATGTGATGTTTTTATATAAATACATGATGCTATATAGTGATGAGAATTTTTG